>CM053787.1:51301607-51486607 GCA_028749045.1 Cupressus sempervirens
ATTCTAAAAGAAGCTTCTGAGTTTTGCCTCAATCTTCTTAATATTTTTAGATAGAGGTAAGCAAGAAACGGGGTACCTTGGAAGGGCAAATAAGATTGCTTTGGTCTTTGTAACTTTAATAATTTTTCTTAGCCATTTATCTTTCCAACCTACTATCTTCTTATCCATTTTATCAAGGATATTATGCCATCCCTTATTAGTTTTACTACCTTTTTCAAGCTCTATTCCTAAGTATTTACAAGGGAATATTGCTTTTTTGTATCCCAAAATATTACTGCTATTAAATAAATATTATTATATTATTAAATAGTAATTTTTTATTTTTGGATTAGTAAATGAATGAAGCCTAGATTAATTATTGTTATTTTTTGTAATTAATTATTTTTTATGTGTTAAGCGAATTCAAACCCAAAACCTCCCACATGAGAGGTTCATAAGTTACCGTTGTGTTGTAGGCTCTTGCCTATTAAATAGTAATTATTATTATTACTAAATTAATATTATTTTATTGATAATTAATGTTATTATTTTAATAAATAATTAATGTTATTTAAATTTAAATAATATTTATTTTTAAAAATTAGGTTAATTAATTACAAGATTTGGAAATTGATTTTCATTTTAAATCAACAATTTATAATTGAATTATTTATTTTAAATCTAATATTGATTTAATTAAATGATCATTTATCTATGGAGGGCGAAATTGTAAATTATTAGTAAAGGAATTTCAAGGGTATATTTTTTAATGAAGAATGAAAACTCGAAAACCAATTGTGAAAATTGAACTTTTTTATTTTTAAAAGCAAATGAACTATGAAAACCCTAGTTAAATTTCTTGATGATATGTATAATGTATTTCATATTGGGGTTCGGGTTTGACTTAGTACTTTGACAAGTTAGGATGTTTACTAGAGGCTTGGGTGTTATTGTTCTGTGATGATGTTATATATGATCTTTTATGCCCAACCATTGTGATGTATTCACATATTTCTATGATGAGTTTAGATCATATGTGTGTTAGTGCTTTCCAGTTGCTTGTATAGAATTGAGGTAATTATTGTGATTTTCTTTATGTAACCTTTGATTTTTTTATCAGTTATCTTTTAGTGCTTTTCAGTTTCTTGTATAGGACTAAGGTGAATATTGTGACTTTCTTTATGTAACCTCTGAGTTTTTGATCGGTTATCTTTTGGTGCTTTCCAGTTGCTTGTATAGAACTAAGGTGAATATTGTGATTGGTCTTTAGGTGCTTTTGAGTTTCTTGTAAAGGACTGAGGTGAATACTATGTTTTATCTATAGGTGCTTTCTAGTTGCTTGTAAAGGACTGAGGTGAAATTTTTGATTTTATGAGTTGTACTTTTCATGAGTCTAGGGTAGGTAATCTATGTATACATTGGGAAGTGGCTTGCAATGAAGGTCAGAGCCCTAAAGAGGCTGCTTGGGTAATCCATTGTAAGATTTTTTAATAAGTGATAAAATTTCATTAAATGAGAATAAAATGAATTAATAAGAGTCAGTATTTTTCCTCACCCATGCCTTGAGTGCTAGTACAGGCTAGGATGGGAGTAGAGAGGATGCTTGGTTGCAACCTTGCTTTGTTAGTATGCCTTGTTTGTATGAAAGGATTCCGATGCTGAGAAACTAGGGGCCAAAGTCTAGAGAGGTTGTTAAGATAACCTTAGAGTCAGCTCATGTGATGACACTTTCCCGTTTACATGGTATATTTCCTACATGTCTTTTTTGCCTCTAGGTTTAGATGTTATTTGTGTCTTGGTACCTTTTATATAGATTGCTATCAAGTTTTCCTTGACTTAGATGTCAGTTTGAATTTTGGGATTGATATCCGTATGGGACTTGAGACTAACTCCTTAGTGTGGTGGGAGTGGGCCATTTAGGTTCCATGAGGTCGGGTGGTAGTGTTTCTTATACCATTGAGATCCAATAGTTGGATGTCATTGTTGGATGTACTTGTACAGTCGTTCTTTTTATTATGATGTTGTGTTTATGATGGATGGTTATATTCTGTTATATTGTACTTGATTTTCATAGATCTTATGAGATGATGTATTTATTTATGATGTGTATTCTTTGAGATTTTCATATCCTTTGACTTGTAGAGTGGATGATTAGGCATTCTAGTTATGCCAAGTGACATCTTATGTAATTTTATATTATTTAATTGGATTCATACATGTGGCTATTTCATGATGTGGATTTCGGTTATGTGTCAGATTTAATATTAATAAACCTGTACATGTGATTCAAACTCATGGAACCCTTAAGAGATGTAATTTATTTTGGATGGTTATATGTATGTGAATTATTGCTTCGGCTATGTTAACAGTTGATGTTATTATCTTTTCAAAAAAAAAAATGTTTTGCAAACTTAGTGAAACTTTAGTTTAATTTCTTTTGGGTTCCCTAGCAAGGCATTACATCATGCTCTAGAATGAAACTTCCAACATAACAATAGCATAAACTAGAAAATTAATAGGGAGTGAGGAGAGAGCCTCCCTTTCTGTAGAGAAAATGGGTCAATAGTCCAAGGAGAGGAGTGGAAGGAATATGACTATTATTGGAAGATTCCACTGGAGTGGAAATATGACATGTCTTCCCTCTTGCAACTTGTCTCATGTTTGAAGATTATTTTTAAAAAGTGTCTCACATTTGAATATTCTTTTTGAGAAGTGACTTTTATTCCAAAATGTGTCTCATATTTGAATATTAAATTAAAATAAATGAACATGTGGAGACAACTTAATTCAAATTATTTTAATAAATCTCTTTTCATGTGTTCACTTAGGATAAAAGGACTTTGAGGTTTTTTATTTAATTAAAAGGAAGCAAGTTCTTTCAATTAAATAAAGGACTTAGGATAAAGTGGTCAAACCATAGTTTATAATCAAATAAATAGCCAATTGATGATTTGATCAAAGATAAGCATTTGATAAATTGAGCAAAATTGCTAGAAAGGGGGCTCGTAGTCTAGATGACCATTTTTGGATTTTGGCTAAGTAATATTTTTAATGACTCCAAATAGTAAGATTTTAGATATGGTGTACAATATAGCTAAGGTGACATTGAAGCAAAAGGCAATTTCCTTGGACACATTATGTACGACAATGGTGAAGTTAAATGAAAAAGTACATGGAAAATGGCATAAGGTTTAAAGAGAGGTTGTCATGTGTATAAGTCATTATGTTGTAATAAGTTTTGTGAAATTATAAAAAAAACATTATTAATTAAACTTACAACTAGCTGTAAAATTGAGCAGTACTCATTACACACAAATCTTTCTAAATTTGTGCCCCAAACTTTGTTATGAACACCTACATCATTTAAACGTCTTTTCTTGAAAAGGGTAAGTTTAAAACTTCTTCAACTACTTGCATCGAAAGTGGATTTTAGGAGGCTCAAGGAGTTTGATGGAGTTTTTAATGTCAATTCAAGGTAATCTTCTCCATTTCACTCGATTTCTTTTTCTCTACAAGCTTCCCATTATATAGAATCTGCGTGTTTGTGATGACATTGGTGCCAGGAAAGTATGACATCCTCTCTGTATTTCTTGGGTAACAATGTTAGTATGAATTGAAAGGGACCTATGCTTACAGATACAGATTTGAGAGGAATATATGTAGAGTCCAGTCGCAATAGGCTATCTACTAAATTAAAGGAACCGATTATTAGTAAAATTCTTAATAGTAGTTTGATAGAGCTATTTGCATGAATGATGATGGAATTCCTATAGGGGAGTAAGTTAACATTTCTAGAGACATGATTTAGTGGTTACATGTTGCATTCATGATAGATTTTTTGATTGATGTCAACATACTTGTTATTTTATGAAGATTAGTAGAGCAATAGAGAGAGAATGGCTTTACATAGTTTAGGGATTAAAGATAAGCTTATGCATGCTTGAGGAGATGTTATATAGTATTTCTATATTCTATAGTTAAGAGTATATTAAAAAATATGAAGATTAGACAAAGTTATGAAGATACTAGAAAAGGTTGCTTTCAGACAATATTTCTAGAAAGAAAATATTGTTGTTTGGATTTTATCTCCTAATAGAGATGGAATCTGGTTGAGTAAGTTGAGAGAGAGTTTGAAGACATGTTGGAGATGCCTTGGTTAAGAGGCTGTAATCATATATTCAATATTTTTTAAGTTATGAAGACTGTGATCTGACATATTGCTTATAATCTTGAAAAGTTGTGATATTGTAATGTAATGTGTATTGAAATATCTTAAGGATGTCCTATAATATTATTATAAATTGGGAAATCCTCAAGGTGACTCAATATTTGTTTTAGGATTTTTTATAAAGGAGAGATGTTTTCCTTGGATGTAAAGACTGGCTTTGGATGGATGATATGTAGACATATCTATGTGATCTATATTGTATGAGCTTGAATGAGAATATATCTTTATCAAAGCTGAGAGTGGTGCAGTTGAGGCATGGTGAGCTTATAAAGAACTATATTTGGAAAGATAAGTTGTTGTTGGATAGTTGTTGATTCACACTTGTATTATTTAGTGAGGATAGTATAGAAGTTTCTTGGACAATGGGTCCAAATGACTTCCTCTCAACTCCAACAGGGTTGGTACAACTTCTAGCAGGGTCGATACAACTTCTAACAAGGTCGAAATCTCTTAACAATGATTCAGAGTCTTCTAACAAGGACTGATATGTACTAAATTCATTTCATTAACTCCAAACAAGTTTCATCCTTTCAAAAGGAACATTTATATTAGTACATCATCTTGTGGGCATCATTCCCAATGAGATTTTCCCTTTGATCAAAGGTTTCCCTATTTAACAAATATGGTGTTATTATGCATGGTTATCTTTCTATGGTTGTTGCATCTATTGTTTACACATTTCAAAATTAATAAATATATGGAGAATTATTTTAATTGTATAGTTCTAACAAGAGGTTATCACTTTTCCTCTTGCTACAATTAGACCTAAAGTTGTACAAGAGTGTGCTAATAATTATGATACCAAGGCTAAGTGCATTAGAAAATAATGATGGGGAGGTCTTGCTTGCAATCACCCAAGAGTATGATGTTTATCTTTAAAATATTTGATGGATCATTCTGAGATTTCTTTTATTAAAACTCAATCTCTTGCTAAATTCAAGGAAGACCTTGATAAATGTTGCAGCGTAATTGCTAGGCATCAAAGTAAAAAAAATTACAAGGAGGGTTTGTGTTTACTCGTGAGCCTAAATAAATATCATATGAAGCCCCATGTACATGACCTACTAGTTTTATTACATGAGGTCAGAGGTTCACCAGATGCTCATCCTTGGGAAGATTTGATATTCTATTATATAGAGATCATACTTTAAGGCAAGAAACACTTGGACTGGGTTGAGATGATTTCTAGTTTAATGAGGTCACAATTAGACCCAAACCATTAAAAAATATTTCTTCATTGTTGATCTTAGAATGGTTTTGACTAATGAGTGTCTATACACTTAAATCATTTACTTAGTTCATGCCAAACAAGTAACATTTGTCGAGCACAACATTTAAGTTAGTGCATGTCGAGTAAATAGTGAGTGTCAAGTTACTCATGTGTTGAGTAGACAATATGTGTCGAGTGATTCAAGAGCCGAGCAAGCCATGCATGCCGAGTCAGTATTGATGTCAGTATGTGTCCAGCACCAGGGACTTTAGATGCTAAGTTACATAATTTTCTCATAGTTTTTTGTATTGGCACAAACTACTATGTAAACCATTTTTGGGCTGACTTAAAGATTGAATTATGATATTTTGGTGATAAGGATGAATCTCAAGTTGGAATTCATATGTGTTACATACACCCAATCATGTAAAAGGAAGATTTAAGCGGCAATATGGGTGAATCATAGTCATTGATTCATTCCTAACCCTAAGTCACCTAGGTCTTCTTAAGGAGACAAACCCTAAATGTTCTAAGTGTGAGAAGGAGAGTTTGCATGTGCAAATAGGACATTCATGGTGATAAAGGTATTATGATTTGAATTGCATTGCAGAATCAGTTAAAGGAGAACAAAGGAAGGAAATAGTGAACAACAGAGAGACATCTAATTAAGAAGGATCAAGTATACATTAGTATAGAGGTGATATCACATCAAGCAAGAAAGTGCTAATCATGGGATCAATGCTGAAACATTCTAATGGGTGAATCAGTTAAATCTCTTAATAGATTAGTCCTAGCAAATTGTATTGAAATTCTCTAACAAGGTGCTTACTTAATTGTGAGTTGAATTCCTTTAACAAGGCACACTTCTAAGGGGGTTGAAATACTTTAATAGGGTAAGACCTAATAATAGGGTAGATCATGGCTCATGATCAAACATTGTAACCTTCACTGGATACACTTTATTACTGTAGTAGTGAAGATTTGTGGGTGTCATCCCCACCCCAGTTTTACCTTCTCATTAGAGGGTTTATGGGTAATCATATCTTGTGTCATATATATGTGAATGCTTACTTACTTACATGCTTTAGATTTATATGCTTTACATGGTGTTTTAGTTTACTTATTGAATGTATGAGATGGATGTGTGGTGAATATTTTTATGGGTCAAAGTTTAAAGCACTGATTCACCCCCCACCCCTCTCAGAAGTTTACTTTTCCTATTGTAATTCCACCATTCATGTCCTCGTATCTCATGTATTGTCTAGCTTGTACATAAGACCTCTCACCTATACCTCATGAGCCTTTTGACAATCATATCACCATTTATGATTATTGTCCCATATTATAAAAGAATCATGTTTTAGCAAACTATAGGAAGGTTCATGATGTTTCAATGGGAAAATTATGTTTTGAACTAGCAAGGATATTTTAACTAAGAATGTGAAATGAAGATGTACAGTTAGTGTATACTTATGATAGTGTATGCATCCAATGTCCTGAGTTCACCTATATCAAGATAGGGGGTTTTGATGAACCCGTCAAGCTACCTAGGTTTTCCCTAGATTATTTTATATTGGCTATAGTATGTAGACAATTGGCTAGTGATTAAGAAATTCCTTCTTGAGGATAAGTGGGACAATGTATTTCCTATTAAATTTGGAAAACTCTCTTATGAAACCATGGGAAATGTTGTTAATATTGGTTGTGATCTCTGTAATTTGAGAAAATAGGGGACACTCTAGATTCAGTTAGAAGAAATGAACTAAGGTGTACAATCTCCCCTAACTATTAATACTTTTATCTCCATTTGTCATGTAGGTGATAAGAGGGGTTAAAATCAACCGATCTCTAATCTAGCAAAAAGATAACCCATTGTGCAAAGAACCAAGTCATAGACCAAATTCAAGAAACAAGGCAGGATGGCTACTCAAGAGGTTGTTGAAGTAAACTTGGATAGAGAATAGAGCACACAATATAAAATTAGTGATCATTAGGTTGAAGTAGATATGTATAGTATCACTCATTTGGTTAGTAAATTAACAATCCCAATGAAGGATTCAGGTGAAGTCGAGCCATTACTATTGGTTCCTAATTAGCTTACTAGTTCAGTCAGTAGGAAATGAAGCTTGGTTCTTGTACTAGTGCCCATTCAGGACATGGTTAGTAAGTACAATTTCAAGACTCCTAAGCCAAAGAAAATGAAGAATGTGACATATATGGTCACAAATTCTAAGATAAGGAGAATCAATATAGAAGTTGCTCTTTATAAGCCAAAACAAGGTTCACTTGATTTAAATGTTGGTGACTTTAAAGTTACCAAATTTGATCTTGGAGTACTAAATCACATAACTAAGGAGCATTTACTAATGTATTCAATCTAGGAAATGCTACTTCAATCTAAAAAATATGGACGAGAGAAAAGGGAATTGAAATAAATAATTAATGCAATGAAGAAGTGCATTGATTTCGTTAGTGGGCTCAGAGCACTTCCACTGGTTCATGCACCAAAGAGCTTTGACCTGAACTCTCTTGAAAGTAAGAAATTGTTGAACCAGCTACAAAGAGGTAAATTAGTGGCCTTGCCAATGGATAATTGGATTGACACCATAATTGATAGTAGGAAAAATTTCATTAAAGAGTTTAGTGTAGTCTTCAATGGCATTGAATCCCTACTCAAAGAGGTACAAACTTAATTGTTGGTCTGGGAAGGTGAAGAAGCCAAGTGATTCATCGTGGTCACCCAAATCAATGAAGTAGAGCAACATGGTGTTAATAATTTTCTAACTAAGAACCCCTTGAAAACTATGGATCCTAGAATGTTATATGTCCTTAAAGAGAATATGGGTTAGAGATGTTTTGTAACCAAGTCCACTATCATGAGCGCACAAGACATTGAGGGAGAAATTACGGATATGTATAGTGACCTTTCTAAGGACATAAAAATTATAAAGCCTATCGGTGCTCAACACTAAGAAGAAGGGAGTGTTGAGATAATGGGTGTTGCACACATTGCATAATATTGTTTTTTTATTTTTTTATTTTTTTATGTAATGTTGTACCTAGATGGACGTGCAACATGTAAAGATTCCCATGGAATATTCTTGATGAGTTGTATTGTAACATTGTGATAATACTTCATGTAATTATTTAATATTGGAGAAAAGAATTAAATACCTAATATTAAATGTGGGGTCAGTGGGTTAGGTAGCACATGGTTTTAGCACATGGTTTATGTAATACCACTTGGTGGTTTTGTGGGACTTGCTACTATATAAGCAGCCACAAGGGTAGTTGTTGTAGAGAGAGAGTAAGAGAGTGACAAGGAGAAGACAAAAGGCAAGAGTCGAGTGGGACAAGGCTTGACAGGTTAGCCAAGGGAGCATTTGTGAAGGTTGGAAGCATGGCATGGGATGTGTGGATTCATGCTTGTTCACATAGTTTGCTCTGTTGTGGCTATGGCCATGAAGGCTTCCATGGTTGTATGGCAATGATATTTTTTGCTGAATAATACATGGTGATGGATGCTTTTGGAGGCTGGGTTTTTTCCCTCAATGAGGGTTTTCCAGGGTATATCTTGTGTCACAATTTTGTAGGTATGTTGTCTATTCTCTTGCATGTGGATTTTAATTCCGTGTTTATTTCAGATCTATTATGGGTTATGTGGAAACGGTTATATTCTTTGTTGCCAAGTTTCCTTACAGGGAGTTTGGACTTGGATACTTTAATTAAGACATTCAAAGAGGAATTGAAGAAGGTGAAAAAGGGATGAACCCAACAGCTACATATTTCACTAAGGTCACCCAAAAAGAAGATCTATTATCCCCGTGCATGGAAAATCTCTGACAATAGGTTCAACATGTCACAAAGATGAAATGGGGAAAGGACTTATGGAGAATTAGGCTCATGAGATTCAAGAATCCTACTCCTAATTCTTTGTAAGAATTCATGGGCGCCTTTTGTGATTGGAAGTTGGCACGTGGTCTCACTAGTAAGGATGAGAAAATGGAAGATCTTAGGTGCAATTCATCTGCTTAGTCGTAGCTTCTTTTAATTTCCTCTTATTTTGTTTAAACATTTGGGACATATGTCCCATTTTTAAATGCTTAGTTGTAATAACTATTACTATTAACTGCAGGAGGGTTGAGTTTTTAGGGAGATCCCTTGACAATTTAAAAGTATAAGTATAGAGCTCTGAGATAAAATAGGGGTTAGAAAAAGAAGTACAAAAGAATACTTAATAAGTTATTTTTGAGAAGTTTCGATAGCATCTAAACTAATTGATGTTTGGATGAATAATGCTAAAATATTTTTTGTTTGGAACTTTGAATCAAGATAATAGAAGTTGGTTTATGGGAGAAATATGAAACTATTTTATTTGGATTGTGGAAAGGAAGATTTCCTATGAATTCTCACTTTATTTTCTTGTTCTATCTTGTTATCTTGAAGTATTTTATTATGATGAATTCATTTGCTACTGTGTAAATATCTGATAATCTCTATTCATGGAAATGTGAGAAGCTAAGATCTTTTCTTCTTTGTAATTTTTTGTTGTTGAATTTAATCCACTTTAGTCCCTTGTCTAAGAATAAGGTGTACAACCTTCATGTTGATGTTTGGTAGCTTTTGTCAAATAAAGTTATCCACAATTATATATGAGACATAAATTATATATATAAGTTTATTGTTATATGAGATAAATTAATATTATATATATAGTAAATTCTTATTATAATAATTATCTAATTAATGAATAAATGTGTCACATTCCTAGGACATGTCTCTTCATGGCTTATTCTCAAGTGAAATAAGAGGTCACTACCATTTAGAAAACATGTACCAAATACATGGTAGTGCTTAGTACATTTGTAGTGATCCCGAAAAACCAACATGGTATCAGAGCAGGCTGCAAACGTGAATTTTTTTTATTTAGTTTATTCAATTGGAAGAATGAATCCATCTCCAAAATTTGGCATAATCAAATTAATATCATAGTAAAAAAGATTATATACATTAAAAGGGACAAAGCACATAGACCCAAGACCAACCAAATGGCATCAAACCATGTAAGGATGATACTATTGGGTAGTGAGTGAACTAGTTTATAATCACCAAGCTATTAATTTAAAGGAAAGTTGACAATATTATCCATTCGCTGAATGTACATGATCACATACTTCTACCTTTGAAAAGGTTATGTCCACTATCAATTAAAATTCTTAAAGATGTTGTCACATTAAATTCGTAGATACTGATGATATTGAATCACTTCTATGGTGGATCAAGAGATGGCTATTCAACCCACCAAGTTGGTCATCAAATTTAGTGTGTTTATTTGATCCCCAAATAGCATATTTGTAGTTGTTGTCAAACATGGATTAGAGGGGAGATAAGTATATTGCAAAGTATGTTGCATATATCATAGAAGATAATATAACATGACATCCTTCAAATACATATGGGGTTTCTAGAAGCTACATGTCAAAAGTTTGATGCATTAGTAAACATGTTGATCCATTGTCTCACTAGACACCAACCTATGGTACATGCCACCTTCTCACAAATGGTGTTCTCATGTTCTCAATTTTCTCTACCATAATTTGGTTAAGAATAATCTAGCAAAGTATGAGGCGATGGAAGAATTTCAATTATTGAATTCACCTAATTGCATCTAGATCAACATAAAAATTAATTAACATCATTTGTGAATGCTCATGTAAGTTGTTTTTGGGTGGCTCTTGCGGCTTCTAAAACCAACATAAGGTGTTTAGGGGAGTGAAGACTTCAAACCCCATTCATATGAGGGAAGTACTTCCTCCTTCCATGCTATTAGTTTAACTAGCACCATGTAGAGAGAATACAAGTCATTGTTTCAAGGTATTCGACCTTAGTTAAGACTATAACTCATTAATGGTGTATAGATAGCGCATAAATACATAAGATAGTATATCAAGTGAACAAAAGGAGATTAAGAAATTCATATGCCCCATGGTAAGAGTTGACCCAACCCATCATGAGAGGACTATGAAAGGGTAGAAGAAATGGATAGTAAGAAGCATCGATTTATAAACGAAGTGATAAAGGAGCTTGAATGAGAATAGAAAGGATTAAATATTTCAAATTGATGCTCCCTACTATGAGTACCGTGTGGACTCCATACTGAAGGTAAGGAGGTAAGTTACTAATTTTATTCTATATTATTAAATATATCTATCTATCTATATATACATGGTAATTATACATGGATTCAAATATATTTTCTAAATAATTTGTAAAGAATATAAGTGAAAATTGGTCATTATAAATTATTATATGTGGCATTAATAAGAAAATAATATGTTGAAAATATAGATCTAAGTTAGATCTATGTGATAATGATCTTATTATGCACAATTATTATCATTGGGTATTAAAGTAGTCACTTTCTTATTTTTGTACATGTTATAGACCTTGATCTTTTCCTCTGAGAATGTTCTTGCAAGAAAAAAGAGGGAGATTGAGATTCAAAGGGAGGCTAACATGTTAGGCAACCTTAAAAGAAAGGGATCAGATAGGGGATATGATTCAGTCAACCTTATATGATCTTGATCATATTGATTCAGAGGAAGTAAACCATGTTGAGATGGATTCTTCAATTATCAATAAATTTTAGGAGAAAAGAGGACTGTGATTCATGAATATACCTCATGACTATGTGATTTTAATGGGCCTACTCCCCCTGTGTACATTACAAGGAAATGATGATTTCCAATTGATGTTACTTGTATTTTCAAAATTTATTAAATGGTTAAGATCTTACAATAACTTAATTTTTTATTATGATGGATATCTTACAATGTCTATGTAGATCATAATAGATTTTACTTTACATGGTGGATGTTTATATGGTAAGCATTATGAGAATATGTGTGCACATACCTTATAAACATTTTTTGAGTACATGGTAAATGTTATGCATACTGATATTCTAGAAGGCCATTACAAAGAGTACTTGGTGAATATCACACATCTTGATGTTCTAGAAGGCCATTACTCATAGAGAACTTGGTGAATATCATACGACTTGATGTTCTGAAAGGCCATTACTCATAGTATTTGGTGAATGTCTTGCATCTTAACATTTTGGAAGGCTATTACTCAAAAAGTATTTGGTGAATATCATTGATTTTTTGAGAGACCAATACTCATAACATCATATGCGATATCAAAGCTTATTGACTATTTGGTGAATATCATATGTTGATATTCTAGGAGACCAATACTCTTGATATCAAATGTGATATTAAAATGATGGATATATTTTGATCAAAGATATCCTTAATCTTGCTAACTTGATATTACTTTGAGGTAATACATGTGTTTATCCTCCCTCGCTAAGAGGGAGTATTGATATTTGGTAGCTTCTATCGGATAAACGTATCTATAATTATATATGAGATATAACTTTTATATATAATTTTATTGTTATATTCTCTCTCTCTCTCTCTCTCTCTCTCTCTCTCTCTCTCTCTCTCTCTCTCTCTCTATATATATATATATATATATATATATATATATATATATATATATATATATATATATATATATATATATATATATATATATATATATATATATACATACATACATACACATATAATTTTATACTCTCTCTCTCTCTCTCTCTCTCTCTCTCTATATATATATATATATATATATATATACATACACACATATATATACATACATACATACATACATACATACATACATACATACATACATACATACATACATACATACATACATACATACATACATACATACATACATACATACATATATATATATATATATATATATATATATATAAATTATTATTATATTAATTGTCTAATTAACAAATAGACATGTTCCATTCATGGTACATATCTCTTTGTGGCTTATTTCTTAATTTAAATAAGAGGTCACTTCCATTTGGAAAACACATACCAAATATATGGCAATGCTTAATACATTTGCAGCGATCCCGAAAAACCAACACTTCATGCTTTACGATTAAAATAATTTGTGTATGTTTAGATTAGTTGATTCATTGAAAATAAAAAGAGGGAGTTGTACCTCATAAAATTTAGATGAAGGTGAATCATTGAACCTACCCAACAGTTGTGAACCTTTTATGTTTTGTATGTAGGGTGATAGAGTCTTGCTAATGAGATATTTTTGAGAAGACAATTTTTTCACTAACAAATAGGTAATCTACTTTAACCATAAATTTATCACATGCATGAACATATTTGAAACATCATTTTGATCATGCATAAACCTTTGGTTGGAGGGAAAACTATGGCAGGGATGGAACCCATAATCCTTCACTATTGGATCATAAAGGTTGCTCAGTTAAAGTATACAAAAGTATCAATTCTAGTGATGGGAATAATACAATAAGACCTGCTAAAGCCTACCTTGTGAAAGGATTTCACAACTCTCTTTAAGTGTGTACTCAATTAAGATATTTACAATATCAAATTTGTTAAGACTTACCCAATATTAGTGATTTAAGAATACAATACAATATTAGCAATGTATTCAACAATGACCTATAATAATGCATCTACCTCAATGTTTTGTCAGATCCTTTATGCTCTTTGCAGTATCACCATCTTTTTCATCTGATTTCACCAACGTTGCTTTCCTTCTTTGCTTGGTAGTATTGTCTACCTTATCTATATTCTTTGCTCATTCCTTCCTTTACACATGCATCATGATCTCTTTCTCAATTTATTATTATATAAAAATATTATTCTTGACCTAATTAGGGTTTTAGATCCTTCTAGAATGCTCATATTATTAGATCAATCGTCTACATTCACTCTCCTTTAACAACAAGTATTAATTTGTTTTCATTAGTGTACACTTTGACCTGGGACCCATAAAATCATGAATTAATCCCAATACATCTCACCTAATCATCTTCTTGATCTTCGTAAATGGTTTCCTAGCTCAATATGATTCAATCACATAGTATTTTGTGCATTTACAAACTCAAGTGTTCATCATGTATCACTGGGTAAAACTATTGACTTTCTCAATTAATATGTTGTTCCTCAAGTAATATATTCACTTGGTAATCCTTGCACTTGATAAACATACACTGCTCAGAATCAATATTTGTTTGATAGTTGTATTCTTGTTTGCTATCTATCTTTGTACAGTAATAAAGCTCATCAATCTAATTCTTCACTTCATCATTACTTATCTTTTTCACTAATGACAACACTTAATGCATTTAGGAGTAATACCTACCTCCCATAAGATACATCAATCGCTATATTGATTTTATCCCACAAGCTACATTGTCAAACAAGCCTCTATATAAAATGACTCCACAATAGAATGAGGAAGTGGAAAAACAAATTAATAACTTCTTGATGCAAATCTTATTGTAATATCTTATTGGAAATAATGCTTCTAAGAGCGGGGGGGGTGGGGGGTGAATCAGAAGTACTAGCTTCAGACCTTTTTTAAATCCTTAATAACATATCTTTGAAATGAACATGCATGCATATAAACATTAAGCAATCATGAGAAACAAATATGCATCACCACATAACACTTGAGATTTTGGTAACCCAGAAACCCTCCAAGAATAAGAAGGTAAAACTGGGGTGGGGATGATACCCACAAAATCACTACAGTAATAATGTTTGACCACTTCTAATGGTTTGCCCTGTTAAAGGCTTTACACTGTATCAATAGTGACCTGGTTAAAGGATTTGCAAACACTTTACATGAAGTGTTACCCTATCAAAGGATTTAATCACCTATTTAAAGGATCTACAAGATAGCTATTAAGCTAACCTATCATCATAGGATTTCCTTTCTAATACAATGGCTAAAGAGTATTAGGTATGATAAACCTGATAGCTTACAAGCCTTGATTGTTGAATACAAGCACTTGATCTGCTTTCTTCTAACCTTGATCCTCTGAGATCTAATATTCATTTGTATCACCTACTTTGTTCTTGATTAACTGGATATATAACTGCTGATCTCTTCCTCTAAGTCTTTTTACTCTGAACTCTGAACTCCACTTGTGATTTCATTTTCTCCTTCATCCATCTATATGATTAAATGAGATTTCATCTTCCTTATAAAGACATTCAAAGACCTGGGGTTAGAGATGGATCTATGATCCATATTGAATCTCTGATTCTAGCTCATTCCTTACACGTTTATCATTGGTTGCATGTAGATTGCATAGGAAATATAAATGATTTGATCTTATCACTTAAATCCTTCGAGATTCGTCATATGTTGGCTATGAAAATGGTTTATGTCTGAGTTTGTGAAGTTAAAAACTCATATGTTGATTCTGAATTACTTGGCACTTACTGATTCCTGATGCTCGACACCTTCTGTAACTTGGCTCTTGTATATGCTCAGCATCCTTTATGACTCGGCACCTGAATATTGCTCAGCACTTGGATCATGCTTGGAACCTATAGTCACTCAGCATCTGAAGGTTGCTCGACACCTGATAACTTTCCTGACTCGGCATAAGCTATGGCTCGACATGCATAGTGTACTCGACTTTAATGTAGAAAGTGGTTAAGTGTGTTGGCACTCAAGTGCCAAAACCATTTTTAGTCTAACAAATCTAATTTGGAAAAGTGAAAAGTCAGAGCCCTTGTTTAGTCCCTAATATTTTGGCACCCAAGAAAGAAGGAACAATGTGGAGATTGTGGGCATATTCAAAAGCCATTAACAAGATAACCATCAAGTATAGATTCTCTATGCCTAGAATAGAAGATCTGCTTGATTGTTTAGGAGGGACTAGATTTTTTTCAAAGATTGATCTAAAAAGTGGTTACCACCAAATTAGAATAAGGGTAGGTGACTAATGGAAAACTTCCTTTAAAACTAATGAAGGCTTTTAGGAATGGTAACTAATTTCTTTTTGGCTATCCAAAACTCTTGGTACATTCATGAGATTAATTAATGAAGTTCTTAAGGATTTCATTGGCGAGTTTTTATATTATGTATTTAGATGACATAGTAATACTTAGCAAAACAAAGTAAGAACACTTGAGGCACTAGATATGGTTTTGAAAAGGTTGAATAAAGGACACTTACTAATCAATGTGGAAAACTATGTATTCATGGAGGAGGAACTCACGTATCTTGGATTCATAATCTCTAAGGAAAACTTGAAAATGGATCCATAGAAGATGAGAGCAATTATTTTCTTTCATTGCCAACTCCTAGGACAATTGGGGATGTTAGGATTTTTTATGGTCTCTCAAATATTTTATAGGAAATTTTTTAATAATTTCAATCACATTTGTTCTCCCTTGCTAGAAAAAATTAAAGGTAGACAAGAATGTAAGTTTTCATGGACACAGGCATCAAATGAAATATTTAAGGTGCTTAAACAAAAGGTATCCCAACAATCTATACTCACATTACTAAATTTTAGAAAGCTTGTTCAGATTGAATGTGATGCAATTCATGTAGCAATAGGTATAGTACATGGTCAATGAGGAAAACCAATTGTATTTTTTAGTGAAAAATTAAATGATGCGAAAAGGAAGAACTCATATTATAACTTGGAAATGTATGCACTAGTACAAGTACTCAAACAATGGATACGCCATCTACTCCCTAAAGTATTTGTGGTATATATAGACAATCCAACTTTAATTTTTCTGAAAAACCAAGACAAGTTGAGTCATGGACACATGAAGTAAGTAGAGTCTGTACAAGCCTATACATTTTCTATTAAGCACAAAAAGGGTGTTTCTAACAAAGTTGTAAATTCTCTTAGTGGGAGGGCCTTAACCATATAAAAAATCCGCTTGGAAAGTGTTGATATGGAAGAATTGAAAGGTATATATGATGAGGATAAAGACTTCAAATAAATTTATAAGGTATATTCTAAATTTGGTGATAGCTACCATTTGGAGTATTCTAATTTTTTGATCTGAGAAGGACTTCTTTTTAAAGGGGGCAGTTGTGTGTTCCTAAATACTCTATGAGGAGAAATTCTGTAAATGAGAAATATAGTGGTTGTATGGGGGGACATTTTGGTTTGGAGAAAATACTTGAACTTGTGAGAAGACACTACTACTTGCCCAAATTACAAATAGATGTTAGACAATTTGTGGATTCTTGTATGGTATGTCAAAAGGATAAAGGAACAACAAAAAATGCAAGTCTTTATCAACCTATTATTATTCTTTCAAGACTAATCCGGGGGATATTTTCACCAAAAATTGAAGTATCTCCAAAACTCCAATAAATGGCATAAGTTTTAAGACCTCAAAATTCTGCACCCAATGCAACTCGAACAGGCAGAAAAGGAGATCATATGCAAAAGTTATAGTCAGTCAAAGTTTGGCCAAACTAGGTACAGAGGTCGTCAAAAGGTGAAAAAAAATCATCTCAAAAGTGGTCAACAATGGGTTTCAAATTGAAGATCTTGTCAAGAGCTTTCCAGCGGCGTTCATTTCATCAAAAATGGAGTTCATATGCGAAAGATATGTTCGATTGAAGTTTGAGGTGGAAAAAAATAAAATAAAATAAAATAAAAAATAAATATTTGATAGTGGTGTCGGGTTTTGAACCCGTGACCACCAGCCCCTAAAATCTGGCCGGTGGCCGTTACATATGCAACCGATGTTTGTTTTATTGTTTTAAACATTGCTAAATTGGGCTAAAAGCCAAAGGCCGGTGCGGTGGTTGGAACCACCGACCTCCCTCTATCATGTGCATCCTCAAAATGCTCATTACCATTGTGCCACGTGAGTGGCTTGTGATATTGTTAGCGCAGATTTTATTTAAAGTGTATCAAAGCCCGATTCCCTCTTGTCTAAGTAAAGGCAATTAGTAAATAAGGACAAATTTATAAAATAGAAATAAGTCTCATTCCGAGGAGAGACTATTGTAAGGGTCTAAATATATTTTTCCCTATTATTAGACATTGTTCTGTATAAAAAGAGGGGTTAGGGGCGTTTTGAAGGAAGGGAGAAATGAGGCAAATGGTGAGAGAGATATTATGTATTTGGAGACTTAGTGATTTTTTTGCACATAGAGGAATTTTTCTACGTGTGCTTGAAGGGAATTGTCACAAATCATTTGTATTGATTTATTGGAGTTAATCGGATCAGCCCCCCTATTGGAGCTGGACCCAGAGACGTTGTCCTTCCTGGATGAACTCTGAAATCAAATGTGTTGTGTCTCTCTCTGTTTCTATCATCTCATTATGTGTTTTCTTATTTACAATTACATTAATTTTGCTTTATTAAAGCTATAAAATTAACTTTATGTAATTGGTTAGCATTCTCTATAATAGTCCTAGATCCTAGAAATCAGATCAAAGACCTTGGGAAAATGTAAGATATTTTGTCATGGAATTACCAAGGACACAAGAAGTTTTGACAGTGCATTTGTGGTTGTAGACAAGTTCAACAAAATGACACATTTCTTGCCATGTAAATCTACAAGTGATGCCTCCTATGTAGAAGACCCTTTCTTTAAAGAGGTTGTAAGAATACATAGACTCCCATCAAATATTGTCTCTGATAGAGATGCAAAAAAAATTAGTCATTTTTGGAGAAATTTTTGGAGAGAGCTAGGAACAAACTTCTTAATTTCCTTGATAAACCACCCCTAAATAGATAGACAAACTAAAGTCGTCAATAGAACATTAGTAAACTTGCTAAGGCCCATTACCAAATAGTATAAAGAGAAGTTGGATTTTGTCAGACCACAAGTAAAATATGCCTCTAATAATTATGTGGATAAGAGTATAGGAAAGTCTCAATTTCAAATAGTGTATGGTTTAAATGCAAGAGGAGTACTTGATTTGAGAAACTTTCTTTCATTTGAACCTATTAGTGCACATCGTGAAGAATTTGTTTCAATAATCAAGGAATTACATGATTAGGTAAAAATACAATTGAAAAAGACCACGTAAAAATATAAAGAGAAGACGAACAAGAAAATAAGAGATGTGCAATTTGATGTAGGTGATCTAGTATGGGAAAACTTGAAGAAACAAAGGTTTCCAAAAGGAAAGCACAACAAACTAATGATGAGGAAACTTGATCCTTGTCAAATCACCAAGAAGTTTGATAATATTGCATATGAGTTACAATTACCACTTGATACTAGTATATCCCCTATTTTTAATGTAATATGTCTAACCCCATTTAAAGTTGAAATGAATGCAAGTGATTCTTCATATGCACAAGAAGATGGAGAAAGTTTGAAAGGATTCCCAAGGTACAAACCACCAAAACTTGAATAAATTCTAGTAAAGGTATGGGATTGATTACTAGAGGTGAATTAGTAGTCACCAATTAAAAACTTAAGAACTTTAGTATTATTATTGTTAACTTATAGTTTTGCATATAACAATGTTATCGATCAAGTGTGCATTAAATATTCATCCATAACAATAAAAAATTCATAAAATAATAACTCCAATATTTATCTCACAAAAACGTAATTTAGGTGAAAACCACAATGTGATATTGGTGCTCACAAATATTTGTACTCTTTTGAAATACACTCTTTTAGGAGTCTTCTTGGTTAAGGGTTACAAAAACATTGTTCAGTGTACTTTGTTAAAGGATTTTTCCTCTAGACCTATTAGAGTCTTTACTTTTTAGGATTAACCTTGTTAAAGGATTTCAAGACTCTAATATAGGAATGCTACCCTATTAAAGGTTTGACAATAGATCGATTAGGTGACCCTTTTAAGGGATTTCAATTGTCACAATGGCAAGAAAGTAACAACAATAAAAAGGATTTTTAGTTTGCACTAACTTTCTATATTAGATCCTTTAAACCTCTATCACACAATTGCATACCATTAACTATATTATGTTATCAATAACAATCATAACCCACCTATTATTGTTATGCTCCGATAGCCCCGTCTATTTTTTCTATTATTTTCCCTTCTTTGCCATAATACCTTTAGTTACAATGCCTAACTCTTCTTCTTTATTTCCTTAAGTAGGTCATCAAATCATAAAAACCCTTAACCTAGATCCAAGGATTACAATTCCACCATTTCATCTTTTTACTATTAGCATGACATTGCCTTGTGTTATTTTTTGTAGAAACTTCTTGAACAATCTTCTTTTCCTTATTTTTTAAAATGTAGTCCTGATGTTCTTTCCAAACACTAATACTAACGTTGACTTTTCATTCCTTGTTCCACTTGACTATGGTAAGAAATTCATTATTCTGATAAGGTGTCTTATCTATTCCACCATTAAAAGATAAATTCTTTGATATTCTAATAAGAAATCCAACCACTAAAACTACTTCCCATTGTTTTTTCTCAATGTTATTTGATAAGTCTCTTATTATTATTCCAACATGCCCTTCTCTACATCCTTGTATAATATGCTTTCTAATGATATGGTAACAAGTTAAACAATATGTGAATTAATTTGACATTAATTACAAATAATATAACTTATTATCATGCAATCTAGAAAATTCATTTCTTCATTAGCAACTTTTATGATCAATTATGCCAATAATCTCCCCCTCTAGCATTGATGGCAAACCACTGAGATAAACAATATAAAAATTTTCCAAAACAATGACATCCCCCCATTCAATGTGAATTATTTTATAGTACATATTTCATCCTCTACTTTTTTTTAACATTGTTAGCCATATTTGCCCTCTCGCCAAAAATTTGAGTTTGCCTGTCAAGCATGGCCAACGATCATATCTATTCAAATATTTTAATGATCAAATGTTATAAAATATATATTTAAACCATGGGTTACATTTTATATCCTAAGTTTTAGATTTTTTATGCTTTATCCCCTTGGAGATTCAAGTCATGATCGTGCGACTATCTTTCATCGCCCAGTTGTTGCAATCTATGGCTTAACCTCTAGGGGAGGTGTGAATGCACGACACAGTCTTTCTAGTGGTCAACATGGCTTTTCAGTTTAGAGGACTAACATCCATTTATGAGTGGGGACATAGAGATCTCTCTTTATTGCCCAGTTGTAGGGTTATGATCTTGACTCAAAGTTTAAGTTGTGATGTCACGACCCTTCCTCATTCGCATGATCACAAAGAGTTTAGTGTTAACCATGGTCAGGATGGAAAAGTCATGAATCACCTTGTGTGCATGGTCATTTGGGTCAATGATGGGTTAAATATTTAAGTTATGAAGTAGCGATTACATGAAATGAGCAGACCAGATGGTCATCGTAGCTTCATTGGAGTTATGGCTTGAACCACAGTTAGTATTGTGATCATGCATCTCTTCCTATTTGCATGGTCACAATGAGTTAAAGATAATCTCAAGTTAAGGTCATGGAGTTGCGGCATGGTACCATATGGATGATCTTGGTGATGTGGCAGCTCCTAATTAGTTGAGGAGCTAAACTATGCAAAAGGGGTCCTAGTTGTATTTTGATCGATTGGATCTATGGCTATCATTATATCACTATAAGAAAATGTACGATCAAAAGTTGTAGTGACATAATGACAACATACCATGTGTCTCAATGGGCCCAGGTGGAAAGCAAGCAATCACGGTTAAGTCCATTTTTGTATGGTCACGGGCATCTCATGTTAAGTCAAGGTTCATGTTGTGACAACGTGAATGATATGTTGATAGTTTGAATCATAGTTCCACATGGTTGCAGGCATCTAATGCTGGTTGGATATTAAGTAGCAATGATGCAAGATGTCAATTTCACATTATCACCTGATCATGACAGTTAAGAGAAGATGTTAAGGACAAGCTACAAAGAAATGATATGGTTTGTTTGCAATTTCGTAAGGAATAATAGCTAATGAAGAAATGTGGTTGCAAAGCCATGATCATGGGTAGTTAGAGGTCAAACATGAAAGATATAATTTGAATGTGGATAGGTAGTAGAATGATAGAATATGACTGGTCTACATAGCAAGGCTTGAGGGTTGACTCCAGTTGACCAATGACATGGTTGAATTGGCATGCTAATAACAAAGGAAGTAACTCTTTGATGGCATATCTAATCTTTTCGATCTCCTTCAACCAATTTCATTATTCCCCAAGCTTGATAAATGTAAAGGGACACTCCATCTCTACATGGTGATCCATCTAATCAGTCAAAATGATAATGGTCATTGTTTCTATCTTCTCAAGGTTCTGGTTGGTGAATAAGTGATTTTCCTATGTCTAGATGTGTGCCATGATCAAATCTTTCCTAGATTTGTAGTGATTGTTCTCTACAATCTAGAATGCAGTTGTTGAGTTTTGCCTTAGGGTAGAAGCTATATGAGTTATGCTTGCACTATAAAAGAAAATTTTGTAACCCTTCTTAGAGTTGATATTTTCTTGGATTATATATTTTTGTATGTCTATGCTCTATTACTATAATTTCCTTTGCCTCTAAGTTAATACATTCCTCTATTGTATCTCTTTCTTCCATTAATATACTATGCAATACCTTCTTGCCTTTGTATTAATGTATTGTCTTCATTCCTCAACTGTATGATTGTATCTACTTGGCTTTTGAATGATATAAAGTTAAATCTCTTCCTTATAGCATTCTTTTGGTTTATGATCTATGTATGGTTGTTTGATTAAGCAAGGATTGAATTTCTATACTTTGAGGTTATATTGATGAACTGTGCATTCTTGGGTAGAGATAAGGTTAAAGATACTATTTGGTGTATCACATCCTCTTAGATTAGATTAGGTAGTTTTCTTTCATGAATTCCTTCTCCATTTTCCTCTCAAGAAATAGTTAGGTGCATCCTGATAGTAAGGAAGTCGATCTTCTCTGGAGGTTCAATCTCAAGTCACAAAGTCCCACACTTTCTAGATTGTTTCCATGTTACATGAGGCTACCTTTAGGTAAGACTTTAGGTGAGGGTGCAAGCACACCTGGTGGGATAGATATTTGAAGCATTATAAGTTCACTGGTGTCAAAGAAGAAAAGTTCAAATACATGTTGAGAAGATAGTATTGCTCTTGGTTTTTTCAAGCCTTCAAGAGGCTCATTTTCAAGTATTTGGTGACTCTATTCTACAATACATCTAGTTTCTAGACCAAGTTGTTGTGTTTCATGCCCAAAGTTCATACAAGAGCATCTTCTAGAGGTAATTTTTAATACACTGAGCTTTCATTTTCAAACCTTAGAAGAAAGAGAAATAGATTATCTCTATCACTAATTAGGAGTGTAGTAGTAGAACATACACCTGCAAGATCTCTCTCCACTCCTATTGATAGATCACAACCTAGGTTGCCATATTTTCATTTAAATAGGTCATTATTCCATATAGCACAACCTAGAGCACATGCATTTTCCACCTTTAATGGTGGGAGTCCTCTCCTATTGGCTCAAAGACATGATATTCTAGTTTCAGCTCTCAAAAGTATACCCGATTTCACTAGTGAAACTTCCATCTCCCATATAAAACATATTCAAGAGATTTCAAATGTTTGTAATATACATAGTATTACAAAGGATGATGTTGTTGTTAGGCTTCTAGCTTCATCCTTAAAAGGAAAGCATTGCAATAGTATAAATGTTTGCCTCATAACTCTATTACTGATTGGGATGGGTTAGGAGTAGGGATTTGTAAGCATTTTGAGGACAAAATTGATCACCTATCACTTTTGGAGCAGCTAACAACTATCAAGAGAGCACCCCATGAATACATGATTGATTTTAATTATATATTTCAGAAGATATGGGATAGAATACCCACTCTAGTAAAGCCTTATCTTGGAAATGCATTCTTGTATTACCTCATAGCTTTTAATAGTGATATTTCTACCACTGTACAATCTATGGGAGGGGACACTTTACCAAATGCTTATGAGATAGCTATAAGGGCAAAAAATATCATGATACAAGGAGGGAAGTTAGCTCCAAGGCCTCCAATGCCTTTCTTTCCTAACATGCCCAATCATCAACCTGCAATAGCCCCTATTCCTACTTCCTCTGCAAGTTAGTCCCTTGCAATGGTCCCAATAGCTTTCACATCTTCTAATGGAGTTGATAAGATTGAGGTCATGATGCAGAATATAAGACAAGAAGTTGCAGGATCAAGAAAATAAGATGGAGTACAATAGTATAGTGATACAAAAAATGGGTAAGGAGTTGATGACTATGAAGAGGCAACAAACTCAACATAATAAGCCTCTCCAACTTCAATATCAGGGTCCCATACATAATAGATCCCCAAACAAGAGTCATGTCCCCTATAATCAAAATAGACCTATCGACAGTTCCCCTACTACAAATACCAACCTAAATAGGGCTTTAGTCCCTCAAAATAATCTTGCTCAATATTAAGACTTCTACCCTTCTTATAACTACTCCTATGGATATTGTATGTATCAAAGGGCAGAGTCTTACTTACCATTAACTACATAAGAACAAGCAGTAGAGCAGCAACACAATGTTAATTAGCCTATTGATGCTTCTCATATACGACAACAAGGTGATGTCTTTCATGAACCATCATTCAAAGGAACATTTCCATACTAATCATGATGTCGTAGCTTACAATACTAGAAGTAAGAGAAGAGCTATTAAGGATGTCATTCCTCCACCAATTCAAGCTTTAACTTTAGATGTTTCTCCTCATGTGCTAGGAATGAATACACAATCCAATGTTAGTCCTCAGTTTAGACAAGATATGAGCAATAAGAAATCTACTAAATCTCAAACTTCTCAAATTCAGCCACCTATCCATGTAGTTCCTAAAGCTTTAGTTAAAGCAATTGGTTCTCCTCCCTTCAATGTGGTAGATAAAATGAAGAAGACTAATGTCAATATCTCTATATGGGATGTTGTTGCTACTAACCATCACAGAAGAAGCTACTACAATAGATGCTAGAGAGCATAACAATGAAAGATCAACCACCTAGAGAGGAGAATGCAACAAGCCTGGTGCAACCAACCAAAGAATAAGAAACAAGTAGGAAAATCAGGCCTCCTCCTTTCTATGTCTCTTTAATCATAGGAGATAAACTAGTCCATAATTGTATGATAGATTCAAGGGCTAGTAGCTCTGTAATGCCTAGACGTGTAGCCAACCTCATGGGTATTAAATATGAGCCAATGGTTAGATATGTACTCCAATCAGATGGTAGCTCTATCAATATTGTAGTAGTCTTAAAAAATGTAGAAATAACATTGTATGCCTACCCTGGTTGTACTATAACACAAGATGTATTGGTAGCTGATGTCAAACCACATTTTGTCATCTGTCTTTCCAGAGACTTCACCACACAAATAGTTGACTATATTTCATCTAACTAATCTTATATGTTTTTTAGAACAAGGTATGGAACAAAAGCTTCCATAAGAGCAAAGCCTCTAGCCCTCAATCATATAGAAACCTACACTCCTAGTCCCATAAACATGAATATCACTATTTTTGAAGGGGATGAGGACATAGCAAAGGAACCTACTACTTCTGTAGTAGAGGTGCCTAACTTTCTTTTGGATGAATGGACCATTGCTTATCAATTTGATCTAGTACAAGAAGCTCTAGAGATAGGCCTCAGCACATATTGCATATTAGAAAAAGATGCTCCTATTCCTAATCTCATAAAGAAGGAAGAGAATATTGATGGATTATGGGGCATGTTCTTTGATGGGTCAAGAAATTAAAAAGGCATGGGGGCTACTGTCATGCTCATTTCCCCTAAATTGGAGAAACATTATTTCTCTTATAGTCTCCAATTCAATTGCACTAATAATGTAGCAAAGTATGAAGCTTAGATCCAGGGACTTCAACTTGCACAAACAAGAGGAGTCAAAGCTCTAAGGGTATTTGGGGATAGTGAGATGGTCATTCATCAACTAAAAAGTTAGAATGTTACAAAGAACAACCTCCTCAAATCATACAAACACAGAGTTTGGGATTTGTTTGAGGGCTTCCAAGCATTCAACATCCAAAGTGTCCCTAGGAGAGAACATAAACATATTGACAGGCTTACAGCAATTGGTGCTTCTTATGATATACCAAAGCATGTTGCTGATGAAAGGGAGCCACAAATCAGAATTGTTGTAAGGCTTGTTGTTCCTGATAATTGCAAAAATTGGTAGGTTTTTGACTCTGATGTCCAAATTGTCAATTTATTGCAAAATGAAGCAGAGATCTCTACTAAGAATCAATCTAAGCTCCAAAGTCAATATGGAGACTAGATTTTGAACCTGAACTCCAACAAACTACCTAAAGGTCTAGTCACCTTGGAGGGCATTTATAATTCTTAATGATCAAGCAAAGGGCAAGGGTTCAAATTTGACTACAAGCAAGGATGATCATACACCTGTCACTATTGCTAATGGAGGGACTCTCAACTTGGGAAAGGTATGCACTAATATTGAACAAGAGGTCTTCATTAAATTATGTCAAGAATTCAATGATGTTATTGCTTGGATATATGAAGACTTAAAGGGTTTTGACCCAAAATTATCTTAGTGCACCATAGATTTAGATGATAATTCCAAGCCTGTTAGGTAGAAGTAGAAGCCAACTAACCCTAAGATTGAACCACTAATGAGAAAAGAATTGTCAAGGCTCATAGAGGCCAACATTATTTTCTCTATCAAGCATTCCTCATGGGTGGCTAATCTTGCTCCTATTAGGAAGAAGAGTGGAGAGATTAGACTATGTGTAGACTTTAGGGACCTTAATAGGGATTCTCTTAAGGATCACTACCCCCTTTCCTCCATGGAACAAGTAATATCCAAGGTTAGTAGTTCAGAAAGGTTTTTTTTTCTTAGATTGTTTTTCAAGCTATAATTAGGTGTTAGTTCAAGAGCCTGATAGATATAAGATTGCTTTCACTACCAAGTGGGGAACCTATGCCTATTGTAAGATGTCTTTTGGACTAACTAATGTAAGAGCCACATTTCAAAAGGCAATGGAGATGGCCTTCAAGGGTATGTTGGAAAAATTTGTACTAGTATATTTGGATGATATAACTATCTTTTCAAAGCATGTAGTAGATCACTTTGATCATTTGAGATAGGTATTTGAAAGATGCAGAGAGTATGGTGTGTCCTTGAACCCCAAGAAGTGTGTATTTGCTACTAACCAAGGAAAACTCTTAGCGCATAATGTATCAAGTAATGGGTTAAAAATAGATCCAAAGAGGGTAAAAGCAATTCTTGTTCTCCCACTTCCCACCCATAAGAAAGGATTACAAAGTTTCCTTGGTAGGATTAACTTCATAAGGAGGCTCATCCCTGATCTTGCTTCCATGGTAAAGCCTCTCATAGCTATGTTAAAGAAGAACTTGGTGTTCACTTGGACCAAAGAGGGAAAGGCTAGTTTTGAAGAAATCAAGCAGTCAATTACATCAGCCCCTACTCTTGTCAATTCCAAATTTGACAAATATTTCATCCTCTACTCCCTTGGACAAAATTCATGCATTTTAACTATTCTTGGATAGTTAAATGATGAAAATTTGGAATAGCCCATTGCTTTCTTTAGTGAAGGGCTTAATGATTATGAGAAAAGATACATTTATGTAGAGATTTAGGTCCTTGTTGGGTGAAGGATTTCAAAAAATGTAGACATCTCTTGTCTCACAAAAAATTCTAGCTTTTTGTTCCACATGCAAGTGTAAAGGATTTCCTCTTTAATAATGATATTAATGAGAAGAGACCAAGATGGATTACCAGAGTCATGGAATATGATATTGATATTAAGATCACCAAGTTGGTAAGGGGTTAGGGATTGTGTGAACAAATGGATTCATCTTTTAAGACACATGAAGGGGCTACCCTCTTCATACAAAATGAGCAACCACTAGAGAATGAAGATCAGATTGATTGGTTGCAGGACATGATTGCCTTCTTGATAGAAGGAAGATGTCCCCAAGGCCTAGATAGAGCCAACATGAGACATTTCAAATTAAAGGCTATTCCCTATGTCTTGGTGGATGTATTATTATTCAAAAAAGATTATGATGGAATCCTACTAAGATGTATACAAACAGATCAAGTCAGTAGGTTGCTAAAGGAATTTCATGATGGCCCTATTGGTGGTCATTTCTCAACTAGAGTCACTATGATGAAGATAATGAGGGTTGGCTATTATTAGCCCACCCTATTTAATGACTACCATAAGTGGGTAAGGAAGTGTGAGAAATGTGGTTTCTTCTCAGGAAAGCAAAGATTGGTTGCTCTTCCCCTCCATCCCATTCAAATTGACCAACCTTTTGTCCAATGGGGTTTGGATTTCATTAGTCTAATAAATCCACCCTCTAGTGTTGGTCATAAATGGATCTTGGTAGCCATAGACTATTTCACAAGATGGACTAAGGCATGGCTTTGAAGGATGTAATAGAGGCCTTAGTAGTTGAATTCCTTGATGAAATTGTGACAAGATTTGGTGTTCCCTCAACTATCATCTATGGTAACGCCAAATATTCTATTGAAGCTCACATATGTTCTTGGGCTCTAGAATATGGGATATATTTGAGCACTTCCTTAAATTATTATCCCCAAGGAAATGGCTTGGTTGAATCCTCTAACAAGAATCTCATCAGGACCATGAGGAGGACAATTGAAGACAACTAGAGGAGTTGTCATGCCAAGTTGAAAATAACCCTTTGGGCTGACAAAATTACACCCAAGAGAACAGTTGGGAATTCACCTTTTATGATATTTTATGGAAGGGAAGATAGGCTTCCTATTTCACTAGAATTCCCCTCTTTGGAGCTGGCTCATCAATTGGAGCTAGAGGAAAATGATCCCATGACAATCAGTTTATGAGAATTGATTGAATTAGAAGAAAAAAGGCAACAGGCTACGTAGACTCTTGAGATACATCAACAGTAGATCAAAAGGACCTTTGACAAGAAGGCCAAGACTAGAATTTTTATAGAAGGAGACCTTATCCTCAAGTGGGGCGCAGACAACGCCAAGTCAGGAAGGTACTCCAAATTTGATGCTATCTAGAGTAGACCTTATGTGATCACCATTTGCAAGTAGGCCAATTTCTTCCAGCTATCCAGGCCCAATGGTAATGTTCTACCCATTCCAGTTGATGAGATTTACCTCAAACCCTACTTCTAGAGAGAGTTAGGGTTTTTTTTGTATATATCGGAGTAGTTGTTCAAGTTTTCCAAGAAGTGTTGAGCACAAATTATCTCTCTGTAAGATAGGTAGGTTTTGAATTTTTTCAGCTGTAGAGAAGTCATAGGTAGAGTTATGGTTTCACAATGCGTTAGATTTGATTTTTTTATGACTCCATAGCCCAATGGATGCTTAAGGTCATTGGTCATATACATAGCAGGCTAGTATCCCCTCTGAGTTGCCAAAATTATTAGCCATATTTGCCCTCTCACCAAAAAATTTAATTTGTCTATAGAGCATGGCCAATGGTCATATCTATTCAAATATTTAAATGATCAAATGTTATAAAAGATATATTTAAACCATGGGTTTCATTTTATATCCTAAGTCTCAGATTTTATGCTTTATCCCCTTGGAGATTCAAGTCATGATCGTACAACTCTCCTTCATCACCTAGTCACTGCATTCTATGATTTAATTGTTAGGGGAGGTGCAAATGCACAACATAGTCTCTCTAGTTCTCAATGTGGCTTTTTAGTTTAGAGGGCTAACATCTAGTTATGGGTGGCAATATAGCAATCTCTCTTTATTGCTCGATCATAGGGTTATGATCTTGACTCAAGGTTTAAGTTACGATGTGGCAACACTTCCTCATTCACATGATTGCAAAGAGTTTAGTGTTAACCATGGTCAAGATGGAAAAGTTGCAAATCACCTCATATGCATGGTCACTAAGGTCAGTGATGGGTTAAAGACTTAAGCTGTGAAGCAGTGATAAAATGAAATGAGCAGACCAGATGGTTTTTGCAGCTTCGTTGGAGTTATGGCTTGAACCATAGTTAGTATTGTGATCATGCATATATTCCTATTCACATGATCATAATGAGTTAAAGATAATCTTGGGTTAAGGTTGCGAAGTTGCAACATGGTGCCATATGGATAATCTTGGTGGTGTGGTAGTTCTTGATTGATCGAGGAGCCAAACTATGTAGGAGGGGTCCTAGTTGTATTTTGATCAATTGGATCTATGACTATCATTATATTTCTATAAGAAAACATATGATCAAAAATCATAGCAACATAACAACAATGTGCCATGTGTCTCAGTGGGCCTAAGTCGAGAGCAAGAAATGGTGGTTAAGTCCATTTTCACATGGTCATGGGCATTTCATGTTAATTCAAGGTTCATGTCACGATGACATGATTGATATGTTGACAATTTGGATCATAGTTTTGCACAATCGCAGGCATCTAATGCTAGTTGGATATTAAGTAGCGATGATGCAAGATGTCAGTTTTACATTGTTGCCTGATTGTGGTAGTTAGGAGAAGATATTAAGGACAAGTTGTGAAGCAATGATATGGTTTGTTCATAGTTTTGCAAGGAATAATAGCTAATGAAGAAAGGTGGTTGCAAAGTTGCGATAATGGGTAGTCAGAGGTCAAACATGAAAGATATAAGTTGAATGTGGCCAAGTGGTGTAATGATAGAATATGACTAGTCCACATGGCAAGGCCTGAGGGTTGACTCCAGTTGACCAAAGACATGGCTGAATGGCATGCCGATAACAAAGAAAGTAACTCTTTGATGGTAGATCTAATCTCTTCAATCTCCTTCAACCACTTTCATCATTCCCCATGTCTGATAAATGTAAACAAACACTCCATTGCCACTTGGTGATCCATCTAATCAGTCAAAATGATAATGGTTGTCGCTTCTATCTTCTCAAGGTTATGTTTGGTGAATAAGTGATTTTCCTACATCTGGATTCTCCATTAATATACTATGCAATACCTTCTTTCCTTTGTGTTAATGTATTGTCTTCATTCCTCAATTGTATGATTGTATCTACTTGGATTTTGAATGATATAAAGTGAAGTCTCTTCCTTATAGAATTCTTTTGGTTTATGATCTATGTATGGTTGTTGGATTAAGTAAGGATTGAATTTGTATACTTTGAGGTTATATTGATGAACTATGCATTCTTGGGTAGAGATAAGGTTGAACATACTATTTGGTGTATCACATTCTCTTAGATTAGATTAGTTAGTTTGCTTTCATGCATTCCTTCTCCCTTTTCCTCTCAAGAAATAGTTAGGTGCATCCTGATAGTAAGGAAGTTGACCTTCTCCAGCGATTCAATCTCAAGTCACAAAGTCCCACACTTTTGAGATTATTTCCATGTTACACGAGGTTGCCTTTAAGTAAGACTTTAGATGAGGGTGCAAGCTTTTGTGTCAACATACATCTTTACTCTCCCCCTTTGTGTTATCACATACATTATCTCCTTTTTTTATAGCATACATTTTCTCCCTTTTTGACAACAATTTCAAAGGTGTCAACCTTGTAGTAAGCTATCCTCTTATTGCTTCTTATATTGTGCTCCTGTATTAATCACCTGCTAGACTATGCCTCTCTGAGCAGCCCACTCTCTCATCATTCCATAAAAATGATGTCTTTTAAGCTCTTCATGAACTAATGCAACATGCATCTCTTCTAGTTAATTTTTGACAGGGGTAGGACACCCAGTTTGTTTCTCAAGTACTCAAAACTTTCCCTTGATAATAGTTTGTAAATATATCAACAACTTATTCTTTTGTAGGGATATACTCCAATCTGTCCTCTTTATTCTATGCATTTTCTCTTAGAAAATGATACTTGATTTCTCTATGATTGGTTTTTGAATACATTAGCAAATTCTTTGATATATTGATAGTGCTATTATTGTCATGTTGTATAAAAATAGGTTCTTCAATTGTTTCTTGTATTCCTTGCAGTATCTTCTTTACCCATTCAACTTGTTGATAATTGATTGCCACTGTGACATATTCTATTTTTTCAGTTGATTGTAAAATACAATTCTATTTCTTACTAGTCCACAAAACCAATATGTCTCCTGAGAAAAATGCTCCTCCACTTGTGATTTTTTTGTCATCAATGTCTCCTACCCAATCTACATTTGTGTAAGTTTAAGATAAAAATCTCCTTTTCTTTCATACCATGGACTATATTCTACAGTACCCTTGAGATACCTAAATATCCTTTTAACTATTGTAATGTATCATTCTTTCGGTTGAGATGAGAATCATGTCACAATTCCCATTGCACAAGCTATATTAGTTCTGATGTGAACACTATAATGAAACTTTCTAATCATTGATCTATATAATGTTTCATTCACTTGCTTAAATTCATATTCTTTAGATAACATGAAACTTGTAACCATTTGTGTATCGACAGATCTAGATTCTTTCATTCCAACTATCTTCAATATTTCTTTTATGTGTTTTGATTGAGTTATGTAGATTCCATGCTTCAATTGTTATATTAGGAGTCCAATAAAGAATTTTTTCTCTCTAATCACAAACATCTCAAATGCATTCCCCATTTCTTTAAAAAATGACACACTCAATGCATCATATCCTCCAAATATTATATCATCCAAAAATATTTACACAATTAGCACTTTACTTCTACTTTTAGTTTTAAGAAATAAATTGCAATTGTCACTAGTTTTTACAAATCCAAATTTAATTAAGAGTACTATCTGTCATACCAAGCTCTCAATGCATGTTTCAGTCCATATAATGCTTGTTGGCCCCATATGCATCTTTGGCATGAAGAATAAGAAGAACCATTGAGTATTGAAATTGATGGTTAAGAATATTTGGTTGATAAAATGTGTGGCAATCAGTCAAGAGGAAGCAACAGGAAGAAGTGTACAAGAGTTATCGGTTGAGAGGCACCCACATTCTCACTAGCACACCTACTAGAAAGAAGACAAATATCTATATTAAAGGATCTAAGTCATCAAAAAAATGATTCATGATTGATGTGATAGAAGGGAAAAGCTAGCTAACACAAAAAAAACAAGGATGACAGGCTACCATTGGCAGGTAAGGACTGGCAAAGCTACTAGCCTAGACCTTGGTCATAGGGATAACAGGTCTTACATGAACAAAGTTGGCATGGAATTCACATTTTGAATTCAAAATTGATCAGATAATTATGGTTATGAATAACTGTGTCAAGACGTCAATAGAAAAAAATTATTTACCACACAATTGAAAGTGTGTAAAGGTTGTTGTTGTCATTTCCATCAAGAGAGTAGAGAGGGAGAGGAAAGAGAAGAGTTGTCAAAATGACATTACCACAAGTGGAGGTCAAGTAAAAGCAAAAGGTGAATGAAGAAAGCTAACAAATTGAAGTAAGAAACCAAGAAAGAGGTGAGGAAGACACTCATAAGATAAATATGAAGATTAATGCATCTTAAAATGAGACATAGTAGAAATCTACACAAAACCTCAGTGCCACATTTAGGTCAAACACTTAGCATGATTTCTTACCATTACAACTATTTATAAGCTCTTAACAAGGCTAACTTCATTGGGAATCTTATTGTATAATCCTCTCACAAGGTGTCTCTTAGAAAGAGACTTGTAAATCCTTTAACCGAGTGGATGTAACAAGGTTGTAGTAACACTAGCATGTTGCAAGCATTCCTAACTGGATGCGCTTCCAAAAGAAGCATTTATACCTCTTAATAGGGCACCCCTTTACATGAATTATAAGGGTTTGTGTATATATTTTTTGGAAACAATTCTCCAATTGTGTGTTGTCATTGATGTTACATAAATGATAGTATTAATCAAGCAATGAAGAGTTTGTGCTATTAACCTTACATATTTTAGTATTAACCGAGTAATTGGGTAAAGAAGAACTTTCAATGTTAACTGGCCAATATGTTAATGAAGGATATCATGCTTGTACTATTGACCAAGTGGTCAAGCATCAAAGGACTCATAGTGTTAACCAAGCATTCAATCTTAGTATTGATCGAGTGACAACATAATGCAATTGTCTAATATTTAGTTGATTGAGGCTAACTATTTGGATGTTTACTAATTATTTGGAAGGATATTCAAGCTAACTGTCTTAGCTTATGATATATAAGAAAGGTAAAGTTGTGAGGATAAGGTGTACAAGTGAAATATGAAAAAGATGGATATGTGAGAAAAGGCAAAGGCAAAGCAATAGAGTGTGGAAGATAAGCTACAAAGAACATCTTATCAGTAAGGATCTAGAGATTAAGCTAGAACAAAGATATGAATCTACAAAGATAGTTGCTTCATAAGTTAGGTCAAATTATTGTTACGTTCAAACCATTGTAGCAGTAAAGAAATGTCTTAATAGAGTTGACTTAACAACCATATTGTAAATCCTCTAATAAGGTGACATTTCAAGATTGAAGTGTTTGAAGACCTCTAACCAAGCCACTCCTAACAGGATGATCTAAATCCTCTAACAAGGTCACACTTAACAATATTTTTTCTAACCTTTAATAGGGTTGGCTCCTAACAAGGCTTGCTTCAAAAGAGTGAAAATTATTGTGACTTGTTACAAGGTGGTTTTTTCCAAATTGGGTTTCCACGTTAAATCTTGGTGCCATCTGTATTCATGTTATTTTCTTGATGCTTTATGTTTTTACAACTAAGTCACTAAAGGTTAAAACAATTTAATATTCATAAGATTAGTTTTTCAACCAAGTTTCAACATTTTCTTAGTTATAATCGAGTCGAACAATATAGCATTATCAATAAAAAAATTTATTTGACATCTAGGAACAAGGAATTATTTTTGTGGTAACTGATTCACCCCTCCCCTCTCAATTACACTCTTCATTTCCAACAATTGGTATCAGAATGCTTGGTGCTTGTAGGAAAGGTTTCAAGGACCTAAGCTAGGGATCAAGATGTCCTACAGAAGGGAGATTCCTATTCTTAACAGAGACAACTTTTCAGCATGGCAGGAATTGATGAAGCTACGTCTATCAAGCATTAGTGATTTTGGTCTATTCTACTTGGAGAACAAATATGTGCCACCACCTAAACCTATGGTTGTGGAGAAGATGAAACAAGCTAAGGATCACAATATAATGATGATTGATATAGCTTCCTTTATAAACTATTCATAATTCAATGAGGTCAAATATTGTCCTACTACATTTGATATGTGGGAAAAGCTGTAGAAAGTCTATGGAGGTGATGAAAATGTGCAAAGAGCCAAGATAGAAATATTGAGAGGAAATTTTGATCAAATGAAGATGAAAGAAGGTGAGAACATTGTCCAATATAATCAAATAATCAAAGAATGTGTGAGTGTAATCAGAGCTGTAGGAAGAGACATAAATGATGATGTAGTGGTTAGTAAGGTACTAAGAACACTTATTCCTATTTATGCAATTAGAGTTTCAGTAATTCAAGAGATGATATGCAATCCTAAAAATAAAATAACCTTGGATGCACTTGTGGGAAGATTTTGTTCTTTTGAGTTGGATAACTTTGATAACTATGCTCCAATTCCTTACAAATTTGAATCTACATTCAAAGCCAAACTAACCCTTGGTAGAAAAGGAGGGAAATCAAAAGGAAAATAGGTTGATAATGAAGAAGATGATGATTTATTTGAAAACCTTGAAGTCATTGATGTTGAAGTTGATGAAAGATCAATGCCATAGCTCACAAGAATCACCTGCATGAAAACATCTGTCACAGAGAAAGAGAGAATCAAAATCTATGGAGGCTAGAATTGCCAGATCCATAGATGAGACATTCTTGATGAGAAAAAAGAGAAATTTCAATTATCAAAAGTGAATGAATGAATTACAAAGAGATCAATCCTTATAAAAGGAGATCAAAACCCTATCAGGGTAAAACCTAGGTTGCATGATAATAATTAATAAAAGAATTAATTATTACATACCTAAAGTTTAGCTTAAGTAAACTAGAGATAATAAGTGACTTAATAATTAAATCAATATGATTTAATTAATAAGAAAATACTTTATTACTCTAACACCCCCACTTAAGATAAACTTAGGGAGTAGCTAAAAACCTAGAAACTATTATTGAAAGAAGAATTGGGTCCCGATAATAAGGCTTGATGAGGTACCCAAGCACAACCAAATCTCTAAAAAGAGGAGAAATAGAGAAAATCACATGGGAAAAACCTTACTCCAAAAAGAGATAGAAATAATGTTCCAGAAGATTGGAACAAAAGGATGGTCATGAAGAACACCACTAAAGCATGAAGCTACAAATACTGTCAAATTGTTGATCTAAAGAACCTCCACTCTATAGAACATTACCAAGTAGAAAAGACTAAGTTTGGAGAGCTAATCAATCAAAGATGAAAGGTATCTCCATGGCCTCCAAAAATAGGAATGAAAGAATTTCGATATGGTAAATGATCCATCTCACCGAAATGCATAGGTATCCAGCCACTACAATCGCCTAGTACATAGGATCAAATACTAAATACATAGCTCACTCCATCGAACCAAGAAAGCAATAGAACCCACATAACCCCCCTATAATGTTGAGAGGTAAGACATAAACATTGAAACTCAATGCAATATCTCTTGCAAAAAGAAGAATCGAGAACATGGAGAGTGCAAAAGAAGTACAAACACCTATAATGGCACGTGTCATCGACACATCACAAGGCTAATGTCATGGAAGGAACACTCACTTGAAAAAGAAATATGGTGAATATGGCCAACATGAAACCCCCCAAGGCACTTTATAATGTAGTGCAAGTACAATAAAACACAAAGATGTCCAAGATCCCGAAATGCAATAGAGTGAAACTTTATCTCAATGCATTAAGGATGTCAACAAAGATCAAAAGAGACACAAGGCCGATACAAGAGATAATGAAACCCATGAAAAATCATCTAAAGAAACAAAATCAATCCCCAGACCTAAAACAACCAATACGTTTACCAGAATGAATTTTTCTTAAAAAAATTTAAAAAATTTGAATGGGATGTGCCTGGAGCAGAATCTGGAAAGTAGAATGTCTAAAAATATGTCTCCCAAAATGCAAAATAAAACTCCTAACTTTGATAGCAAAAATAGGCCACCAAAAAAAAATGTAGCATCATGACAGGCTCAGAATCAGCTTTCCAGCAATATCTTGTTTGTGAAAAAAAAAGTCTGGATGAGCAAGTTATGGCCAAAAAACCACATGCAAGTCCAAAAAAGTGTTGGAAAAACAAAAAAATTAAGCCTTAGGATCCGTGCCAAAATACCTTGAAAAGAATGCCCACCAGCACATAGAATTACCTTGAGAAGTGTGTCAAGCCCATGCCAAAAAAATCTCAATTTATGTGCCCAAAATCTCAATTTGTGTGACCAAAAATCTCAATTTCATGTCAAAAACACAAAAGCGACTCATCGAGAAACATGCCAAAAATCTTAGTTTTCAAAAAATCTTGATTTTTGCACAAAAATCTAAAAATTGCCACCTCAAGAAATGTGGCCAATTTGGGAGCAATTATTTTTTCCTCAAATTCCAATTGTGTCCAAATTTGACAAAATTTATATGAAAATAGGGGTTTTTGGGTGCTCTGAGCTCAATGATGATGTCCATTTGGGCTCAAAGTGCATCAAAAATTAGTGACCCCCCATATTCAATACAAAAATCTTTTTAAAGCCATAGATCTAAAAATTGATGCCAAATCTCTCAAGAATAGAACAGGGGCATGAAGACCTGGAGCTTTGATACCATGTTGAAGTTGATGAAAGATCAACCCCATAGCTCCCAAGAATCAGCTGCATGCAAACACCTGTTGTAACGCCCCGCCAAGGGATCCAAAAGAATTAACCTAAAGTTTTACTAAGTTTGCTAAACATTTTTTTTTTGAAGTAAGAAAGTATAACATACACATCAAACACATAGTAGCGAAAGCAATAACATGTAATCATTAACAAACATACATAACAAGTTACATTCCTTAAGGATCCCAAGACGTTGAGTTACATTTAAATTTAATTAATCCTAAGTCTAACAACTACCACATCCACATGAAAGAATAATCAAAAAGTCCAATGTCCATTTAATATACATTTGTTCCGAATGCCTCTTGGCCAATTAATTCAGAATGCTCAATCATCCACTATACATGTCACAGGGTATGAAAGGCTTAAAAGAATATACATATTTAAAAATAAAGATACATCATCCTCAAATCCATGATACAAAATACAGTAAAATAAATGAAATGATTCACCATACAAGATAGACCCATACATCCATAATGATAAAACATCCATCATAAAATCTAACCATCCATCATAATAATCCATGAACTAAATGAAGGTAAATGCCAACCAAGAAAGCTCCAGCCACGGTGACCACAGACAGATCTCAATGGTAAGAGTAAAAAGCACTACCACCCGACCACGTGGAACTTATATGGTCCACTCCCACCGCGTTGAGGAGATAGTCTCAAGTCCCAAACAAGATATCAAAACACAAAACACAAGTACTCTCTAAGTCTAGGAAATCCTAAAAGTATACTAACTCAAAGGTTCCAAAATAGATCGACATCTAGACCCAGAGGCACACAAAGACACGTAGGAAACCTACTATGTAAGCGGGAAAGTGTTATCACATAAATCACGTTTGGAGTTACCCGAGCAGTCCCTTAGGACTCCTAGGTCCCTAGTGATCCCTGCGGCCACTAGTATCCCCTCGCACTGACAAGGCATACTACGGAATGTAAGGTCATAACCAAGCGTTCTCTCTACTCCCATCCTAGCTTGTATTAGCACTCATGGCATGGGCAAGAACATACAATTATATCTTATTAGGTTCATTTAAGTTAGTATTAAGTGTAAAGTTATCACTTATTAAACAACTTATGTCAGGGTAGTCCCACGCAACTAGTTCCCACTTTCCATCGCGAAGAAACTAGATGGAAAGTCGAGAAACTTAATTTTGGCAACTTCGCTCGAAGCTAGGGCTTCGAGCAAAGTGTACGCAGAACTTTGCTCGAAGTGGGCTTCGAGCGAAGTTAGAGGCTTTCCTTGAAGCACTATTGTGTCATGCGGGCCCTAGGGTTCACTCGAACCCTGGGGCTTCGAGCGAAGCCTTAGAAGATCGCCGCCGCCACTTTCAAACCGTCGTTTTACCATTTTTTACTTCATTTTCATGGCGGGCGACTATTTGTGAAAATGACTTCCATTTTTCACTTCATTTTCACGGCAACTATTTGTGAAAATGACTTCCAGAGCTAGTGACATACTTCATCAATGCTCGTGTTTGTCTTTTTCACCTTTCAGGTATGTTCATTTTTTTAGTAATATTTAGTTTTTTTAATGAATGTTTAATAGTTTTATATGAATATTTAGTAGTATTTGATAAATGTTTAGTAGTTTTTTAAAAGTTTAGTAGTTTTTTTATGATTTTTTAGTGATTTTTATGAATGTTTAATAGTTTTTAATGAATATTTAGGTTTTTTTTTTTTGTTTTTTTTTTTTTTTTTAATCAATAAACGATTGTTTATGGGTATTTTGTTATTTTTAGTATACATCAATTAGTTTTATGTTTATATGTTATATTTTAGTTGAAATGTTAGAAAATATTGAAAAACATAGTTAGATAGAAAAAATTTAACATAAAAACATAGTGATTTTAGACATTAAAAATTAGTTAGTTATAAAATATTGAAAAACATAGTTTAAATGGAAGAAATAATATGTACATGTATACATTAAAGAAATATAAAATGCTAGTTAGAAAATAATAAAAACAAAAAATGATTTCGAACTCTGATTATAAAATATTTCAAAATTTAACATCTAGTTTAAATAGAAGAAATATAATATGTACACATACATTTATAAATATAAAATGCTAGTTAGATAAACATTTTTAAAACAATTTTTTTATAGAATTATCTATCTAGTTGAAACAAAAAATGAAATTTAGAACTAAACCATGTCTAACTTTAAACCAAGTTAAACTATTTAATTTAACCATGTAAACATGTAACTAAACCAAGTTAAACTATAACAGGCTCACTTTGAACCTAGAATTGAACCCAAAGTTAAATGTAAAATCCAAATAAGACCCAGGATCTTGCATTGTTCATTTAATTTAGGATATATAAATTTGTATGAACCATACATTCTAGTACCCTAATCTGAAATGATATAATATCAACTTGACCTTGGCTCTAATCTAGAACCCAACTTGTTCAACCTAAAAATAAAATTAATTCTAGTTTTCAAACTTAGATATAGTTAAATCATAATTTCCTTATGTTCCCTAATTAAAATCTTATCTTAGTTCCCTAAGTATAATTAATCCTAACAATTTAATGAAATTATAACCATACTAAAACCTTAACCAGGTTATTAACTTAACCCCTAATTGTAACTCAAAGACTTCCCTCTAATTGAACTTCAACACTAGAACCTAATCTTAACTATAACGGGCTAATTTTTCTTCAACTATTTAACACTAATTTAACTTTTTAACTTTATACCCCTTTTAATCCTACTCATAATTAAATCCTAATTCTATGATAATAGCCTTAAAACCCTAACCTTAAAATATTTACCTTGGAACCCAATCCTATTAAATGGACCCTAATAGATTCATAATCTGGACCCTAGCCATTTCATAATAATAAGAAACCTAAACTTACTTCACAATTCTAATCTTGAGGTCATGACTCTAATCCTTAGTCAAAGAATATCCCTAGCCATGTAGTTTCATAACCCTAATCCAAATCATGATGTATATAAACTGTATAACCATAACCCAAGTCCTTGAGATCATGATACAAACCCTAAATAGGAAGAATAATATCAGTCCTAATGCTACACTCTAATCCTTGACCATGGTGTAAAACTTGACTCTAATCAGGTTAACTTGCTAAACATAAACCCTAGATCCCTATCTATAATTTCCTAAATGTTGAGTTCCTTAATCAAAATCTTAATTATAAATGGAAAAACCTAATTTTAAATACTTTCTCTCTCCTACACTCTCTCTCTCTCTCTCTCTCTCTCTCTCTCTCTCTCTCTCTCTCTCTCTCTCTCTCTCTCTCTCTTCTTACTTCTTCTCTCACTCTTAACTTTCTCTTGGACCTCAAGTCTTCAATTTCTCTCTCTTACATTTAATTTATTATGATTAACACCTAATATGTACATGTGTGACTTATGAACACCTTAAAAATTACTATCTATATTAAAACCTAATAGGGACATGGAAGTGACCTTGGCTCTAATCTAGAACCCGACTTGTTCAACCTAACAATAAAATTAATTCTAGTTTGAACTTAGATATAGTTAAATCATAATTTCCTTATGTTCCCTAATTAAAATCTTATCTTAGTTCCCTAAGTATAATTAATCCTAACAATTTAATGAAATTATAACCATACTAAAACCTTAACCAGGTTATTAACTTAACCTCTAATTGTAACTCAAAGGCTTCCCTCTAATTGAACTTCAACACTAGAACCTAGAATCTTAACTATAACGAGCTAATTTTTCTTCAACTATTTAACATTAATTTAACTTTTTAACTTTATACCCCTTTTAATCCTACTCATAATTAAATCCTAATTCTATGATAATAGCCTTAAAACCCTAACCTTAAAATATTCACCCTGGAACCCAATCCTATTAAATGGACCCTAATAGATTCATAATATGGACCCTAGCCATTTCATAATAATTTAAGAACCCTAAAATTACTTCACAATTCTAATCTTGAGGTCATGACTCTTTAATCCTTAGTCAAATAATATCCCTAGCCATGTAGTTTCATAACCCTAATCCAAATCATGATATATATAAACTGTATAACCATAACTTGAGTCCTAGAGATCATGATATAAACCCTAAATAGGAAGAATAATATCAGTCCTAATGCTACACTTTAATCCTTGACCATGATGTAAAACTTGACTCTAATCAGGTTAACTTGCTAAACATAAACCCTAGATCCCTATCTATAATTTCCTATATGTTGAACCTTAATCAAAATCTTAATTATAAATGGAAAAGCCTAATTTTAAATACTTTCTCTCTCCTACTCTCTCTCTCTCTCTCTCTCGTTAGATTATGGTGACTGATTAGGAAAGTACTGTACATACTTCATAAATAGTGGGGTTGAAAAAAAATTCGTGGCCGACATGGTAGCCGACATATTATGGCCGACATGTTATAACCCTAAAGCGGTTTAATACTTGTATAAAAGGGTTTAGGGTTGGGTATTTTTCATTATGCTATGATGCAAAATTGGTTCTTGCGGCGGTATTGAGCTGTAAGGGATTACGGATTGTAATTAGGTTGTAATCACTGGATTGTAATAAGATCAGACTTGCTGTTTGGTGGACATAGCCCAGGGATTGGGTGAACCACGTTAAATCTTGGTGCCTTGTGTTCATTTCTGTGTGATCTATTATTTTCTATTATTGGTTATATTTGCATGTAGTTTTTTATTTCTGTCTGTGGTTTATCCTAACACTGGTATCAGAGCGAGGTTGTCTTTCAGTTATCCTCTACAGGAAAGTCTCACGATTAAGTGGGAGTCTCACGATTGAGTGGGAGCAATGGCAGATGAGGGTAAGCTGAGGGTTGACAGGTTTAATGGGCAAAACTTCCAGTTATGGAAGATGCAAATGGAAGACTATCTATATCAGAAGGATTTAGGGAAGCCGTTGGAAGGCAAAGCCAAGAATTAGGTTATGCTTGGCACCATCGGTGGCATTTAATATTACAAAAGCAAAAATGACAGAAGATTTGATGAAAACCCTAGCAACACTGTATGAAAAGCCCTCCGCTTCAAACAAGGTATTTCTCATGAAGCATTTATTTAATATGAAAATGGTAGAAGGTGGATCTGTTGCAGATCATTTAAATGAGTTTAATACTATTACTAGTCAATTACCTTCTGTGGGTATCAATTTTGATGAAGAAATTAGGGCTCTCTTGATTTTGTGTTCTTTGCCTAAAAGCTGGAATGGCTTGGTAATGGCTGTGAGTAATTATATTCCTGGATCTAGTACCCTAAAATATGATGATGTGATTGGTGTTATTTTAAGTGAGGAAACTCGTAGAAAATCCTCAGGTGGATCTACATCAGCAAGTGCTTTGAATGCACAAAGTAGGGGCAGAACAACTGAGAGAGGAAATAACTCTAGAAATCGTGGGAAATCAAGAGGAAAGTCAAAGGGGAGGAGGTCTCAATCGAGAGGACCAAATGACTGCTGGTTTTGTGGGAAACCAGGGCACAAAAAGAAAGATTGTTGGAATCAAAAGAAAAATGAAGGAGATAAATCAGATGGAGACAAGGAGGCAAATGTGGTAAGTAACAAATCCAAAGAGGATGCTTTGCTTCTGTCTTTAGAGAGTGTTGATGATTCATGGGTTTTAGATTCTGGTGCTTTATTTCATGCTACACCTCATAGAGGTTATTTCATTGATTATGTCCAAGGAGATTTTGGGCTTGTTTATTTGGGGGATAATGAACCCTATCAGATTTTTGGAAAGGAAAAAAATAAGATTAAGTTGCAGAATGGAAATCATTGGCTACTACATGAGGTAAGACATGTTCCAAAACTAAGTAGGAATTTAATTTCAGCAGGGCAACTCGGTGATGAGGGTTGTGTAGTTACTTTTAATGATAAAAATTGGAAGGTTTCAAAAGGTTCCCTTGTAGTAGCAAAAGGTGTGAAAGTAGGCACCTTATATCTTTGTATAGGTCATATTGTTCCTTCTACTTTGATTGTTTTAGAGAAAAATGAATGTTCAGGAATAATTGCTACAGTTGAGCAGGGAGAACAAATAGCCGCTATAGATTTTGATACAGCGGTGTGGCACAATAGACTTGGGCACATGAGTGAAAAAGGTATGAAAGTACTTCATTCAAAGAAAGTTTTACCAGGTCTGAAATGTGTGAATATGGATTTCTATGAAAGTTGTGTGTATGGAAGACAAAAGAGAGTGAGTTTTGTAAAGATAGGGAAGGAAAACAAAAAGGAGAAATTAGAGCTTGTGTATACAGATGTATGGGGACCAACTCAGGTATCTTCCCTTGGTGGCTCTCATTATTATGTTACATTTATTGATGACACAACTAGAAAAGTATGGGTTTATTTCCTTAGACAAAAATTTGATGTATTTCAAACTTTTAAGAAATGGAAATGCTTGGTTGAAAATGAGACTGGTAAGAAATTAAAATATCTCAGATCTGATAATGGTGGTGAGTATTGCAGTCATGAATTTGAAGATTATTGCTCCACTAAAGGTATTCGTAGACATAAAACTATTCCAAGGACTCCATAGGAAAATGGAGTGGCTGAATGCATGAACAGGACTATAATGGAGCGTGCAAGGAGCATAAGGTTGCATGTTGGGTTGCCCCTATACATGTGGGTGGAGGCTGTCAATACTATAGTATATTTGATTAATAGAGGTCCCTCTACTCCTTTAGGCTGTGGTATTCCAGAGGAAGCATGGACTGGTAAGAAGGTGAGTTATTCTTTTCTCAAGACCTTCGGTTGTGAAGCTTTTGCTCATATAGACTCTGAAAATAGAACCAAGCTAGAAGCTAAATCAAAGAAATGTGTCTTTTTTGGATATGGCATTAATGAATTTGGTTATAGGCTTTGGGATTTTGAAAATCTTAAAATTGTTAGAAGTCGGGATGTCATATTCAATGAGAAAGTGTTGTACAAAGATCTGTTGCAGCAACATGAGAAGAAAGAAGATGATTATGTAGTGCTAGATGATACTCCAAAAGCTGATGTTCCAGCCATTCCTCATGATGTGCAACAACTGCAACAACAAATACCACACACACCAGTGAATGTTAGACAGTCAACGAGGCAAATTAGACCTCCACAAAGGTTTTCTCCCTCTTTGTATTCTATTTTACTTACTGATGCTGGTGAACCTAAAAGTTATGATGAAACTGTGTAGGTGGATACTAAGATTCAGTGGGAGTCTGCAATGAAAGATGAAATGGACTCTTTGCTGAAAAATAAGACATGGGATTTGTGCAAGTTGCCTGCAGGTAAAAAGGCTTTACAGAATAAGTGGGTTTACAGGTTGAAAGAAGAGGAAGGAGGTAAGAAAATATTTAAGGCTAGGTTAGTTGTAAAAGGATTTGCATAGAAAAAGGGAATTTATTTTGATGAGATATTTTCTTCTATTGTTAAAATGACTTCTATTCATACTGTTTTAAGTCTTGTGGCTACTAAAGATTTGCATTTAGAGCAGTTGGATGTTAAAATAGCCTTTCTTCATGGTGATTTGGATGAAGAAATATATATGGCTCAGCCACAAGGTTTTGAGGTCAAAGGTAAGGAGAACTTAGTGTGCAAATTGAAGAAAAGTTTATATGGCTTGAAGCAAGCACCTCGGCAATGATATCTGAAATTTGACAAGTTTATGCATGAGCATGGCTATAACAGGTGTCATTCATATTATTGTGTTTATTTTAAGAGGTTGGATGATGATAGCTACATTATTTTATGTCTATATGTTGATGATATGCTTGTAGCTGGGTCTAACATGGATCATATTAAAGGGCTAAAATGCTAGTTAGCACATACATTTGCTATGAAGGATTTGGGGGCAGCAAAAAAAATCCTTGGTATGAAGATTTCCAGAGATAGGAAGATCAGAACCTTGACGCTATCTCAAGTTGATTATGTTGAGAAGGTGTTGCAACGTTTCTCTATGGAGAATGCTAAAGTTGTCAGCACACCTTTACCTGGTCATTTGAAATTGACTAAGGAGATGTCTCACAAGATACAGGAAGAGGAGGATAAGATGTCCAAGGTACCCCATGCTTCAGCTGTAGGAAGCTTGATGTATGCTATGGTATGCACTAGGCCAGATATTGCACATGCAGTGGGAGTCGTTAGCAGGTATATGAGTCATCCAGGATTTGAGCATTGGAATGCTGTCAAATGGATTCTTCGATATTTGAGAGGAACATCCAATAAGTGTTTACACTTTGGGGGCTCTACTACTAATTTACAAGGCTATGTTGACTCAGATTTGGCTGGGGATATTGATACTAGGCGGAGTACTACAGGTTATGTCTTTACTGTTGGTGGGGCAGCTGTGAGCTAGGTTTCTAGGTTACAAAAGATTAATGCTCTATCCACTACAGAGGCAGAGTATGTTGCTACTACAAAGGCAGCCAAGGAGATGATATGGCTTCAGTTCTTCTTGGAAGAATTGGGACATCCTCAGAAGGATAATTATTTGTTCACAGATAGCTAGAGTGTCATTCATCTTGCTAAGAATTCAGCTCTGCATTCTAAGACAAAACACATATAGTTGCGGTACCGTTTCATTCGATTAGTTTTGGAGGATGGACAGTTAAAGCTAGAGAAGATACATACCAATGATAATCCAGCAGATATGTTGACAAAGGTTGTAACAAGGGAGAAGCTAAACTCCTCTTTAGCTTTGGTTGGTCTTTTAGATTGAACATGAATAAAAGAACAACAGAGTCCAGGGTGGTTTGATCTAGTGGGAGCCCCATGTGGTAGTGGTATTGGTATAGGATCAGTTTCCAAGTGGGAGATTGTTGTTTAGTGTGGAGCTTGATCAGTCCTCAAGTGGGAGATTGTTAGATTATGGTGACTGATCAGGAAAGTACTGTACATACTTCATAAATAGTGGGGTTCCGACATGGTAGCCGACATATTATGGCCGACATGTTATAACCCTAAAGCGGTTTAATACTTGTATAAAAGGGTTTAGGGTTGGGTATTTTTCATTATGTTGTGATGTGAAATTGGTTCTTGTGGTAGTATTGAGCTGTAAGGGATTATGGATTGTAATCAGGTTGTAATCACTGGATTGTAATAAGATCAGACTTGCTGTTTGGTGGACATAGCCTAGGGATTGGGTGAACCACGTTAAATCTTGGTGTCTTGTGTTCATTTCTGTGTGATCTATTATTTTCTATTATTGGTTATATTTGCATATAGTTTTTAATTTCTGTCTATGGTTTATCCTAACATCTCTCTCTCTCTCTCTCTCTCTCTCTCTCTCTCTCTCTCTCTCTCTCTCTCTCTCTCTCTCTCTCTCTTAACTTTCTCTTGGACCTCAAGTCTTCAATTTCTCTCTCTTATATTTAATTTATTATGAATAACACCTAATATGTACATGTGTGACTTATGAACACCTTAAAAATTACTATCTATATTAAAACCTAATAGGGCCTTATGTATATACATGTGTGACCAAGTAAGACCTTAGAAATACTTTATAATCTACTTAAAATTTAGGACCCCTTATGACCTTAGATTAGTGATAGAACCTATCACATGACAGGCCTTATTGAATACATGTTCTTGTAATTATATGACATCCCCTTATGAACTCTTGTAATATTAAGTTAACATTCAGTTCAATGCACATTTTGTATATAGATGGCATCCCACAATCAGCCTCAACATCAGCCTCAGCCTCAGGATCAGGGACATGGATAGGGTCAGGCACAGGAATAGGGAAAGGGACAAACCCAACCTCAGCCTCAGGTATAGGGAGAGGGTTAGCCGTAGGGACAGGGACAGGGACAGGGACAGGGACAGGGTCAGCCTCAGGGACAGGGAGAGGGTTAGCCTCATGTACCACATGTCCACCATAATACTCTGGATATGGCATCTATATTCCAGTTTTCCAGCACAAAGATTAATAGACTGAGATCAGTTATTGAGAGATCTTAGGATCATCTATATAGAGATATATGTTAGCAAATTTTGACTAGTCTTGAGGATCTCACTGCTAGATTTCGATCACAAACTGCATTTTCACCACAGTCTGTAGATAGGATTTTTGTTGAGCTTAGAGCAGAGATCTCGATTGGTATATCCTTAGACCAGGTTCAGAGCCTAGTTTATAAGGAAACTATCAGACGAGAGGTCTTCCCATATTATGATGGAAAGACCAAGGTTAGGGCATATTAGGTTACTAGATGTGTTGTGCCCCAGATTGCTTGTACGATATAACCTCGATTCTTCGTAGTACATGGTCGTTATCCTAATAATGACCAAATTCCACTATATTTTGCCCAGCAGTTGTATGCAAAGTTTTGTTTGGGGCACTGCGTCAACTATTTAGATATTCCTGGATACTATGGTCAGGGATGTGGTAGAGTTTGTGATCGTGATACGTATCGTGAGCCGACTCGTGCTGCTCCTCGTCATCGTGCATTAGTGGGATCTAGGACCCTAGCAATGACTCCAGTGATGGCTGTAGACACCTAAATTTGATTACACTATTTTAGTAATCCTATTTAGTTATCTAAAAAGGCATTATTTATTAAATTTCTATTTAATTAATCCTTTGTCATCCCCTAGTTGATTAATTTAATTAATCATCTATAGTCCTAATTGATAAATCAAATAATCTATTATTTATCAATTAAATCCTATTCTTCTATCTAATTCCAAAAATCCCCATTTATTAAATAAATCTATTTGATAAATGAAATCCTCAAATTCAAAAACCCCTAACCTATTTCTAATCCTCCATTTAGCCTAATCCACCCCATCCACCCATACTAACCTAGCTTAGCCACTAACTCACCCACCCTCATTAATGCCATCCACTTGCACATCTCTAACATCCCTAATCTAATCCTAAACCCAAGCCTAATCCACCCCCTAATGTTGTCACATTCCTTAAACAAGTTTAAGACTTTCCTAATCCAAACCAAAGTCTCCCCTCAGAAAAAACCCAACCACTAAGTCATGAGTGCTCTTACAAAACATAAAGACTCTTACAAGCCCACTCATGACTCTTACATCCATCTTACACACTCTTCCCTCTTCCACACTCATTCCTCTTACATCCCTCTTACATACTCAACCCCACTCATCATGACTTTAACCAACCCTTAACCCTACCCTCTCACACTCATCCTCCTTGTGACAAGTGTCACCTTCCCATTGGTGCTAAACAAGCACAATCCATGTGCTCTCCTTTGAGTGCATCCTAGCCCTCCTTAAGCCTTCATCCATCCTTGCATCTAAGCCCTCCATCCCTCTACCCCTTAGCCTATAAATTGAATCCCATCCCAAGCCATTTCATCAACAATCTTTGAGCTAAAGTTACCATGCTATTTTGAGAACCAAAGTCATCAACCATACCCTTATAATGCCAAATTGAGAGCTCACAAAGCTACCAATTTGCCATTACCCATCTACATTGAAGCAGCTTTTGAGCATCTTGAGCATACATCCACAGCAAAAGGACACATCTACAGAATCAAGAAAGCATGGAGTGTTTTCTCTTGTGAGGTTTGCACTTCTTATTTTCTTTCTTAGTCTAAGCATATATGTGAATTTAGTTTTTGGTTTGTGAATGTTTACTTCATTTGTTAATGTTCTTTGCATACTGATTCTGGTTCTACATTTTGGCACGCCCGGTGGGACCCCACTATGGGTCATTTAATCATCTATTTTCATCTATATGTCATTTTTCTAACCATCTAATGTTTGCTGTTGTTTGAGTGTGTTGTGAGGGTGTTTTGCTTATTTTTGCAGGTCAAAGAACGCACTTAGGAAGAAGAAATACCATCAAAAAAAAAAAAAAAAAAATCGCATTTTCAGCTTTTTTTGGCGCAGTTTTGGCGTCTGTAACCTGTTCTGTCTGCGAAAATTGACTTCTGCGAAAATCCGCGTCTGCGAAAATCGACATCTGCGAAAATCCGCGTCTGCGCAAATCGACATCTGCGAAAATTCGCGTCTGCGAAAATCGACGTCTGCGAAAATCCGCGTCTGCGAAAATCGACATCTCTGTTTTGTCCTCTTCGTATTTTGGCGCCTCTGTAGTTCAGCGTCTTTGTATTTTGGCAGACTGTGTTCTCTGCTTGCTTATGTTCCATTTCTGCATTTTTACGCGTAGAAAAAACAACAAAAAAAGTTTAAAAAAAATTTCCCATAGTTAAGCTCTCATTTTTTAAGATTTTGGCTAACTAACTAAATTGCTTTTGTTTGTCTCATTGCAGGTTGGAGCACATATGGAACCACTAACCATGTTTCTTGCAGGTTTTCATGTTGCTAAAAAATGAACTTGAATGTTTAACCATTTGTCTTTGAATGCATGTTGCTAAAAAAAAAATGAACTTGAATGGTTAAACACATTTTTCATTGAATGAATGTTGCTCAAAAACACACTCTTGAATGTCATGGATTAAAATCAACTTTCTTTGGAATGCATGCTTAAAACAAAAAAATCCAATCTTGAATGCCAAGGATCAATTAACCATTACAAATCTCTTTTTCACATGCAATCTAGGTAAAGTTGGATTTTTGGACATTTAAGAAACTTTGTTAAGTTAAAATACAAATTTACAAAAATCAATTTGAGTAGTTCCTTGGACTCACCTCTTTTCTAATCACCCATCAAATATTAACCATTGGTTGCAATCTCAGCGCCATTTATGGGGATGGGTCTACTTGAAAAAGGTGTTAAATGTTCCACAATCTAACTCACTCACTTGGTCTTTGAACGTTTGCTTTAACTTTATCAAAATTCTTAAATGGTCAAAACTCTAGATTAAATCGATCACACTTTGAGTTTGGGCACTAAAATTGAACAACAACTGACGTGGAGAGCCTCCGGGCGCGCGCTTGAAATCGAATCTCACACACTTTTTTTTTGGGCTTAAAACAAACTCACACTCAATCTTGAATGCCTTAAAGAAAATTAATCGATACTTGACGTGGAGGGCCTCTGGGCGCGCGAGTTTTCTTTTGTTGACCCTAACTCTTCTTATTGTGTGCATTCTTCGATCGATTTACTTTTGTTGGCACTTCAAGTTGGAATTGAACATTGTCTCTTAAACATGAGTGCTTGCAAAGTCTAGATTAGCACACATAAGAGTCAGTTGGTAAAAGAACAAGCGTGTTTTTTAGCCCAAGGTCATCCGAGTCTTCTCTCCCCTTGTCGTCTTTCGAGGCCATCTTGGGTGCATAAGATTAGGATCCAAAACCTTGTTTCTTTTTTAGGAGGCTTGCTTGGGGATTTCATCACCCCTTGGACGACCTCAACTCCAGCGTTCCGGCGGAGTATAAGAATCGGGAGGTGAATCGAAAGACACCTCTCTTGGGATCAAAATTTTGTCATTCGGGCTAAGCCTCAAGGAACTTTATACCCTTGAGAAGTGAAAGAGGAGAAGTGGGTTACCGCTCCTCTCGGCTGTGTGACATCCTTTTGGTCTCATCTACGGATTTGGGCCTCACGTACCTTGCGTATATCGAGGACTCCCTAGCTAAACCAATTGTCTGCCTTGCAGAAAACCATCTAGGATGTTAATGTGTTTGGAGTGACTGATCGAAACATTTGTAGAACATACACACTCCTTGGCACAAGTACCATATTCTGAGAACCACAAACTTCTATCTGGGTGTTCCTATCTATTGCTTGTTTTTATTTTACTTGTTGAATGAATGTTTGCCAAACTTGGTCAATCCTAGCTTAGGGCACACTTAGCGTAGTCACTGCCTATTTTGGAAGTTGAACAAGTTGAAGCAAAACAACTGAGATTTTTCCCAAAGCCAAGCAGATTCAGGAATTTATGTCGGAACAACCCAAACCCAAACAGAAGTTTCACAAGGTCAAACTCAAGCCATCTCTAGCATACCAAGAACTTTCAGCCAAGAGAAAAGCAATAACACCAAGCCCACAAATTTCCAAACTCCACAAAGCAGAGGAAAAAGCTACCGACGAAGCACTTCAAGAGGCCTGGTTAGAGCGCACCATCAAATTTAGCCAACATCCAGGAGTTAATCCTGCTTATGCCTTACCAACTAGGCATGATTTCTATGATTAGACACCCTTGTTTCTCCACATCTTCTTGGATAAGCTTCACTCTAGAGTCATTTTTGTAGAAAAGCCAGCCATCTTAGGTTATCCCCTTAAGCATTATTAGCTCATCCATCTCATTTAGAATCATACCATCTAGCCAGTAATCGAAATTTTGCATATCTAAGCTTTCAAAATTGTTGTCACCTTGCTAAAAGTTTGCCATTCCTAAAATCTTCCAAATCCACCAATCTCACCAAGGTTATCCCTTTTACATAGATTTGTCTAGGGTAATCTAGCTTTGTCACTTGTTATCCCTCATCACCTTGAGCTAAAGGTTGGGATTCACAAGTGGTCAATCTCGTGTTCTTCCTAAATGATCATCAGTCTATCCTTAAGTTGACACAATCACCACCAAGCTTCCACATAGGAAAGCAGACCTTTTGTACTTTGACAACATATCTTTGAAGTTAGAATCCCCAACCCAATCCTCCTTAGGTTTTGTCATATAGCTTTGCCTCAACCTAGGAAATCATTTGCATAGAAAAGCCTTCCCCCTTTTGCATCCATCAGCATTATTGCATCTCATCCCTAGGAGCATTTTTTTCATGCCACCCGTCACTCGCTTAGCCAAGAAGAAAGAAACAATGGAGCCCTATCATTTAGATCGAACAGCCTCACCCCCCTTGAGCACTCAGCCATCCTTCAGCCCAGAGCCAGCTATGCCATCACCTACTGACATTGAAGCTTTCATGAACCAACCAGGAAATGCAGTATTGGTAAACGCCATTATAGAAAAAAACAAAGAGACAATCATGGCTAATTTTCGAAGGGACAATGTAGGAACCTTTGACTTTGGAAGACCCCCTCCATTATCAGATCCATCTCACCCATTGTTTGGGCAGCTACCACCACCCATAGGCTCTTATGATCCAAATTATCCTCAATATATTCCAAAAGAAGAGCCTCCAGCCAATCCATATGGCCCAACAGACCCAAACATACCATCATCCACCCAAGTTGAAATCTCCATGCCGCAAGCCAACCCAGCCACCACCACTCCATCCTTGGTTCATACCTCTCCACTCCAAACCCCCTTTACCCAAAACATCTCACCGTTCACCCCCTTCACTATTGCTACTGCTCCCACACCTAGCCTTCCAAATCCACCCATCTCCCAAATCAGTGCTAGCATCTTTGGCCAACCTCAACAATATACAACAGGGATGCCACCCATGAGGCCAAGTAATCAACCTTTTATCGCCCCCAGCTTGTTCACCACAGCCCAAAGCACAATCCCATCATTTCCATTAGGTCTCGGGAGCTCAATACCACCAGCCACAAATCCACAAGCTACTACCTTCACTCCACAAAGCTATCAAATCCCACAAGCTACTGCCAATCTTCTACCAAGCTCCCAAGTGACCCTAGCTCCCACCACCACTCTACCAAGCTTCCAAATCCAGCCACAAAGCTATCAAACCCCATCAGTTCCATTCCCAAGCTTTCAATTCCCACCACCTCCACCACCAACTAATCCATTACCTCCACTTACCAACTACTTTTCAATGCCACTTCTAGGAGGTAATCCACCACCCCAGCCAACCACCAATTATTTGCAGATGCCATCCCAAATGGGGGCACAACCCACATATATTGGTCAAACCCCACAAGCCCTCTGATCCTTTCCCCAAGCCTCACAACCATCTTATACCTTACCTCCACAAAGCAATCCATTTAACCCACAGCCAGCTTATGTTCCTCAATCCCAACCTCAAATCCCATATCAACAGCAAGCCTCGCAGCACATGCAGCAATATGCGCCACCTCCCCCTCAACAACCCGTCATCCACCATGCAGCTGCCCAAACAATGTACAATCCCTATCAGCAAATCCCTCATAACCATCCATATTCAATGGCCCCATCCAGCACATACCTACCTCAAGGCACTCCTACATTGGGGGCACCCCAACCATCACCTATCAATTCAGAGTGGGAGCAAATGAAGACAGCCCTGAAAGCCATCCAAGAAGGGAATGATCCAAAGACATTCAAGTTTGAGAATGTGTGTCCTTACCCATTTGACAGAGCCATTACCACAACACCATTTCCCAAACACTTTGAGGTACCTAAATTTGACAAATTCCGAGGAAAAGGAGACCCTGTCACACATATCAAAGAATTTTACATGCATTGCCAGGACGTGGCATACAATGATGTCTTCCTCTTGCGCCTTTTTCCCAAAAGCTTGGCTGGACCAGCTCTTGAATGGTTTTATAGAATCCCCTATGGCACAATTAAGAACTTTGCTGAATTATCTGAGGCATTTGTAGCCCAATATGCCCATCTTGTTGAAACAGAGCTATCAATAGTTGATCTTGTCCACACCAAGCAAAAAGGTGGAGAAAGCCTTGCCGAATACCTGCAAAGATGGCAAACCCTTACCACCCGCATATCCTGCACCTTGCCAGAATGCCATGTGGTGAAAATGTTTATTGATAATGCACATCCCAGCTTGGCTCACCACATGACCATGAACTGTTTGCAGACCTATAAGGATATCAAAGAGAAAGGAATGATCCTTGAGCAAGGACTCATCAAAGATGGTGTGGTAAAGATTTACAAAGAGGCCAACCAAAATCAATCACATTCCAATGACAAGTCTAGGTATTGGAACAAAAACAAGCATGTTGCAACAGATGGGGTTACTGACACCAGACATGTGAATATCATTGGTCCTTCTCGAAACTAGTCTAACCCACCATATCAAACAAACAACCAACAAGCTACCAATTACCAACAACGAAATAACCAAAGCTATCAAAACCACAATACAAGACCCAACTTTCAAGGGTCTAACAATCAAGCTAATGCCATCAATGTAGCTGCAGGGCAAAAGCCCAGATTCCAACCTGCACCTAGAAACTATACACCCCTTGGTGAGCCATTGGATGTTATTTTTGAGAAATTGGCTAAGGAAAACCTTATCAAATTTCCTCCTACCCAGCAAATTGATCCAAGCCAATCCAAAGCTGCATGGTACAAGGACAATGAGTATTGCAAGTTCCATAGGGTAAATGGTCACACCACCCTCAGATGCATGAAACTGAAAGACTATGTGCAAGACCTCATTGATCAGAAGGAAATCACTGTTGGTGCCCAAAACTCTCCCAATGCAGGCTTACAAATTTATCAAAATGCTTTTCCTCCACACAACAACCAAAATCTTGGAAAAGCACCTATCCAAAAAAACACCAACAACTGCCAGCCAAACCAACAGCATGGGAAGAACAATGACCACACTTCATCCTATATAGACTATGGTAGCCTTATAGGTTGTATATCTGAGAAAGAGCCTTCAGTCAATGTTATCAATATCCGAGGACCAGAAAATGAGTGTGCGGTCACCACTCGAAGAGCGCGATTTAACATCGCAGGCCCACCAGTTTCATCAACACCATCAGCTCCATCAAAAAGTCGGTACAATATCTTGGAACACCTTGGGAACATGCCAGCCCAAATATCCATTTTAGACCTTCTCCGCACTAGTCCTGTGTACAAAGACATCCTTGACAGTGCTCTCATAGAATCCCGTGTCCCTTTTGATATCAATGCTACTGATTTTCGTAATCTTGTTGGACACCTTTCATCCTCATGTGCCCTATCTTTCAAACCCACCGACATACCCGCGATTGAGCCAGATCACACCCTTCCACTTCGCATAGCCATCATGGTATCCAATTTTGCCGTGAAAAGAGTAATGATAGATAATGGATCAGCCTTGAACATTTGCACCCTAAAATTCATAAAACAAGCTGGGTATACTGAGGCAGATATGATCAGTGAGGTTATCACAATCAAAGCTTATGACAACTTGGAAAGGACCACAGAAGGGACTATTTTGCTACCAATCAAGGTTGGGCCAGTCATTCAAGAGACAGTTTTCCATGTTGTTGATCTAAACCTACCATTTAACATCCTCCTCGGTCGCCCATGGATTCATGCTATGAAGGCCGTTCCATCCACCTACCATCAGTGCATCAAATTTCCGCATCAAGGCACTGAGGTAACCATCCATGCCGATCCAGAACCCTTTGCTTACTGCAATGCAGTTGAAGCTTCATATACAAACCATTGCCCTGGAATAGACATCGGCACAGCCATCGCTAGCTCATCCCACACTTGTAATGACGCAGAAACCATCCTTGCCTCTACCCTATCTACTGTAAAGATCAACAACAAAGGATGTGGAGAATATAGTCTATCAGATGCATTTGCTGTCGGAGCAATCCCACTTGATCCACATACCCATGGACGGCCAACATATCACAAAGCTAAGGAGATTCCACCTCCTCGATACAAACAGTTTGGCCCAACCACCTTTGTGTCCTCAAAAACCCCTCTTCATGAGGAGCTCACTCTAGATATCAACAATTGGCTACATAAGGATGCACCTCCAAGAAATCAAGCACGCCTTGATCACTTCAGCCAAAAGTATCCCCAACAACATAAGCTCGTCACTGAAAAATGGAACTATCAAGGAGGTGGACTAGGACCAGAAGAAAGGGGCATGCAATGTCCCATCGAAGCACATGATTGGGAAATAAAGTCAGGTCTTGGCTTTGGCATACCCACAACTGGGGGCACCAACGAGAATGGTCACGCTTTTTCGAACATCCACCGCGACCTTGTTGAAATCGAAGACATTCCTGAGGAAGTTGAAAAGAGAGCCTACGACGATATCCCAGACCAAATCTTCCTAGGAGACTCTGTTCTCCGAGAACTATCCATCCATCTCATTGACCTACCACTTGCTCATCCACAACTCATAGATTGGGACCAACCAAGTGTCATACATATTGATGAGTTCGCATCAGAGGAAGCGCTTCTAAGATTCATGGGAGCTGAAACTCCTCATAAGAAGACAAAGCCAGATTCTGCCTACATCTACAAGCTAGATCCCAAGGGGTATTTTGGAGAAAATCCCCAACCTAGTTTTGATACACCCAAAACTGGAACTAAGGTAAATCTGGGACTAGCTAAGGCAGCGAAGAGAACCCCTCAGCAAGAAAATCCAGAGCCACAAGAAGAACATGAGGATTTAGTATTGCCTCCTCAAGATAATCAACCAGAGGTGTCTTCTATTCTAATAGAGGATACTAGAGAAGTCAACATTGGTTCTTCAGAGATCCCTAGAATTGTTCACATTGCTGCATCCCTATCACAAGACCAAGCTGACCTCCTCTTTGAGGTTTTACGAGAGAACATTGGCCGATTTGCATGGTCATATCAGGACATGCCAGGACTCAATCCAAAGCTTGTAGTTCATCATCTTGCAGTCGATCCAAAGATCAAGCCCGTCAGACAAAAGCTTAGGAAAATGCACCCCAAGGTGGCATTACTAGTCAAAGCTGAACTAGAAAGAATGTTAGCTGCTAAGGTTATCCGACCTATCGACTACTCAGAATGGATCTCCAACATGGTCCCTATCACTAAGCCTTCTGGTGACATCAGAATCTGTACTGATTTTAGAGATCTTAACAAAGCTTGTCCAAAGGATGATTTTCCCTTGCCCAACATAGATATGATTGTAGATCTTACAGCTGGACATGAAATCCTGTCCCTTATGGATGGATTTTCTGGGTATAATCAGATCAAAATTGCAGAAGAGGATCAGCATAAGACAGCATTCACTACCCCTTGGGGAACCTTTTGCTACACCATGATGCCTTTTGGCCTAAAGAATGCTGGGGCTACCTATCAAAGAGCTATGACAGCCATTTTCCATGATCTTATCCATAGCATTTTGGAAGATTATGTGGACGATATCCTGGTCAAATCTCACACCTTCATGGATCATCTTGCTGACCTAGAAAAAGTCTTTGATAGGTTGGCCCAATATTATCTCATGCTAAATCCCAAGAAGTGTGTCTTTGGGGTCACATCTGGCAAGCTTCTAGGCTTCATAGTTTCTAAACGGGGAATAGAGATCGACCCCAAAAAGGTCAAGGCTATCTTAGACATGCCTCCTCCCCAGACACTGCGACAACTTCGCTCTCTTCAAGGAAAACTTCAATCTGTCCGGCGCTTCATTTCCCAACTTGCAGATAAGTGTACACCATTTTCACACTTGCTAAAGAAGAATGAGAACTTCAAGTGGGATCTTTTATGTCAGCGCAGCTTCGATCAGCTCAAGCAGTATCTCACCAATCCCCCTATCTTGGTTCCACCAGTTCCTGGTCGTCCCTTGATCTTGTATATATCAGCAACACCTACTGCTCTAGGGGCACTTCTAGCACAACATGATGATTATAGCAGAGAGAGAGCCATCTACTATATCAGTAGAACCCTAGTTGGTTATGAAATCAATTACACTCCTATGGAAAAAGCTTGTTTGGCAGTTGTTTTCTCAACTCAAAAGCTTCGCCACTACATGCTAAGTCATACCATCCAACTAGTCTCCAAGATTGACCCTCTCAAGTATATGCTCTCCAGAACAGCACTTACAGGCCGTTTGGCCAAATGGGTTATGCTACTAAGTGAGTTTGACATCCAGTATGTGGACAGAAAGGCAATCAAAGGGCAAGCTATAGCAGATCACCTAGCTGATGCACCTCTAGTAGATGCATATCCTTTGCTCACAGAATTTCCAGATGAGCATATTTGCCTAATTGAAGAACAACCCCCATGGAAGCTTTATTTTGATGGCTCATACACCTCTCATGGATCAGGGGCAGGAATATTATTAGTTACACCTCAAGGAGATTACATTCCAAAAGCCTTCAAGCTACAATTCCCTAGCACCAACAATATAGTAGAATATGAAGCTCTTGTAGCAGGATTAAAGATAGCTGCAGAATGGAATATCACCGAGTTACAAGTCTTTGGTGATTCCCAAATCATCATCAAACAAGTCTTAAATGAATATCAAACCAAAGATGAAAAGCTATTACCCTACAAAGAGCTAGTTGATCAGCTGACCCAGCATTTTACAAAGCTTCAGTTTACACAAGTGCCTCGAATGCAGAACAAGGCAGCAGATGCCATGGCCACTATCGGCTCGCTCTTGGAAATTCCCCAAGAAGCTACACAGTATGAGTTTTTAGTTGAGCAGCTCCTCACACCTACCTATGCGAATGAGGATTCAAACCGTGTTTGTATCTTGGTTGGTCCCCAATCCCCTTGGTACCATGAAATTCACGCTTACCTTAACGATGGTATCATATCCCCTCACCTCACACGTACCCAACGCCAGAACCTCATCCGAAAATCATCCCGCTATGTTCTCATAGCCAATACCCTATATTGTCGGGGTTATCACGATACTCTCTCTCGATGTTTAGATGAAAATGAGGCTGCGATGGCATTAAAAGAAGTACATTCCGGACTTTGCGGTGCCCACACGAGTGGTATTGTCCTAGCACGAAAAATCCTTAGAGCAGGCTACTATTGGCCTACCATTGAAGAAGACTCTTGTGACTTTGTCAAAAAGTGTCTCCCATGTCAGCAGCATGCAAATCTTGTGCACGCTCCAGCACAAGATCTACAGCCTATTGCACCACCTTGGCCTTTCGCTTGTTGGGGCCTTGATCTAGTTGGAACTATCACCCCTCTCTCATCTGATGGACATAAATGGATAATAATAGCTACAGACTATTTCACTAAGTGGGTGGAAGCAGTCCCCCTAGTCTCAGCTACAGGAGTTCAAGTCTCCAAGTTCATCTTGTACCACATTGTTTGCCGCTTCGGCATCCCATCCACCATCTTCACTGACCATGGAGGTAATTTTGAAAATCTCAACATGGAAGAATTATGCACTTCCCTCCGCATCCATCACCGCTTTTCTAGCCCATATTTCCCACAAGGTAACGGCCAGGCAGAGGCAACTAATAAAACCCTCCTCAAAATCCTAAAGAAAGTTGTCAATGATTCCGGCCGTGATTGGCACCTTCAAATAAATCCGGCTCTATGGGCCTATCGAACTTCCTTCCGTACATCCACAGGCACAACTCCATACTCCCTAGTCTATGGTGCCGAAGCGGTATTACCTATAGAAGTTGAACTTCCCTCACTACGCATATCTTTGCGAGGGAAAATCTCAGATGAAGAATACAGAGTAGCTCGACTCACCTAGCTAGATCTCTTAGACGAGAAGAGACAACAAGCCTATGACCATCTCACAGTCTATCAAACTCGTCTCAAAAGGAATTTCAACAAGAAGGTGCTCCCACGACACTTTCAGCCAGGTGATATGGTCCTCAAAGAAAATATGAAAGTCCAAGCAGATCGAGAAAAGAAAGGCAAGTTTGAACCTACATGGCTTGGTCCCTATGTGGTTACTACCTCCTTTGGCTCCGGAGCCTATCAATTATCTACAACAGAAGGAGAACTCTTGAATGATCCCACTAACATCATTCACCTCAAGAAGTTCTATGCTTGAAGATCCTTGGTATACCCAGCTTTTGAAAAAAATACAAAAAAAAAAAAAAAATAGTAAAGAAAAATAAGCGTCCAATGGTGAAAACTTGGCAATTCAAGCGCCTTGGATAGGTACCTTGGTAAAAACCTGGTAATTCAGGCGCCTTGTGTGCTAAAGACTAATCCATTATCTATTACTATCCTATCCCTCATCCATCCACTAAAACACCTACTTGTTCCCTTGGTGTTCCAATCAAATATCCAAAATCTGATGGAGCTTGTCAATACCTCCTATACAGCTTGTAAATCTTGTACCAAAGCTTGTATTATACCTTGTAAATCTTGTACCATACCTTGTATATATCCAAATCTTGTCCAAAGCTTGTACCATATTCCAGCTTGTAAATAATCTTGTACCCTAGCCCGTATCCTATCACATGCACACACAGAATCCCATTTTCCTTAAGCTTTTCACAAACCATCTACCTGTCCACCTATCAACTATTATAGACATCCCATCCTTCACAAAAATTTCCATCTCACAAAAAACCAAAACATGAACAAACTTGTACATTTGTAACATATCTTGGTTTGTCAGCTTATACATCCTCTTTAGCTTAGTATCATTGTATCTATCCGGCTTTCATGTTAGTTCATCCTTGGTCAACATCTTGCACACATTGCACACCTTAGTTAGATATTCCAATGCATCCTTTAGCTAGATCTCCTATCACCAAAGTGTTATCCTTCTTAGTTCAGCTTGCCAGACACATCACTCATCCAGATCCATCAGCTTAGGTGCTCTCCGATAGGTCCTTGCAGGATATAGCTTTCCTCATGTCTAATCTTGGTCCGTTAGTACCTCGTCCTACCCATCTCGTTGGCAAACAGTTCTCTTTTGGATTTTCGCTTTCTTTTGGTTTAGGATCTTCCCTTTTGGGTCTTGAAATATCTTTTCCAAGCAATCTCCTTGTTCCCTCCTCAAGGTTGCCACGATCTTCCATATCATGGTATGCTGCGAATGCGGCAATTAGAGCGTAAGGTCTTGATCAGGTCTTTTGCTTGTTTTCTTTTTCTGCTTGTGGGTTACCTAGTGTCGTTTCCACGCTGCTTCCTCTGGGATTCATGTGTGATACTGGGGCAATCCTTGTGTGTTTGTTTTGAGTCAGTTCGTCAGTCCTCTGGATGGTTGGTGAAAAGGCCTTGATGTTCTTGGTAACCTTGGCAATTAACCAACAGTCCTATAGCAAATCTAGTGCTCAACTACATGGTGGTACTTCTCTTTGAAGTATCCCCCTGCTCAAAAAGCTTCAATGGATTCCTTTTATAGCGCTCCGCTCCTCCATCTCCCCCCCCAATCCTGGAAAGTCTTAAGCTTGCTTTACTATTGTGCCTCTGATTTCCCTTTATCATTCTCCCGTAGTGAGAGTTTGAGCTAATTCAGCCCCTTCTCTTCGCTAACCTGCGTCTCAGCTCGTCTCAATTTCTTGTACTTTTCAAGAAGTCATCGAGCCTCATTTCTCTCCCCGCCGCCTTCTTGAGGGGGCATCATCTAAGTCTAGTCTCTCCTCTTCTTATCCGAGACTGGGGCAACCTTGTTGCTAAAACATCTTCTTTGTGTCGTCTTCATTCGAACTTCTTTGAAATAGTGTTGTCTCAACACTATGTCAAAGAGGGGCAAAATGTAGACACCTAAATTTGATTACACTATTTTAGTAATCCTATTTAGTTATCTAAAAAGGCATTATTTATTAAATTTCTATTTAATTAATCCTTTGTCATCCCCTATTTGATTAATTTAATTAATCATCTATAGTCCTAATTGATAAATCAAATAATCTATTATTTATCAATTAAATCCTATTCTTCTATCTAATTCCAAAAATCCCCATTTATTAAATAAATCTATTTGATAAATGAAATCCTCAAATTCAAAAACCCCTAACCTATTTCTAATCCTCCATTTAGCCTAATCCACCCCATCCACCCATACTAACCTAGCTTAGCCACTAACTCACCCACCCTCATTAATGCCATCCACTTGCACATCTCTAACATCCCTAATCTAATCCTAAACCCAAGCCTAATCCACCCCCTAATGTTGTCACATTCCTTAAACAAGTTTAAGACTTTCCTAATCCAAACCAAAGTCTCCCCTCAAAAAAAACCCAACCACTAAGTCATGAGTGCTCTTACAAAACATAAAGACTCTTACAAGCCCACTCATGACTCTTACATCCATCTTACACACTCTTCCCTCTTCCACACTCATTCCTCTTACATCCCTCTTACATACTCAACCCCACTCATCATGACTTTAACCAACCCTTAACCCTACCCTCTCACACTCATCCTCCTTGTGACAAGTGTCACCTTCCCATTGGTGCTAAACAAGCACAATCCATGTGCTCTCCTTTGAGTGCATCCTAGCCCTCCTTAAGCCTTCATCCATCCTTGCATCTAAGCCCTCCATCCCTCTACCCCTTAGCCTATAAATTGAATCCCATCCCAAGCCATTTCATCAACAATCTTTGAGCTAAAGTTACCATGCTATTTTGAGAACCAAAGTCATCAACCATACCCTTATAATGCCAAATTGAGAGCTCACAAAGCTACCAATTTGCCATTACCCATCTCCATTGAAGCAGCTTTTGAGCATCTTGAGCATACATCCACAGCAAAAGGACACATCTACAGAATCAAGAAAGCATGGAGTGTTTTCTCTTGTGAGGTTTGCACTTCTTATTTTCTTTCTTAGTCTAAGCATATATGTGAATTTAGTTTTTGGTTTGTGAATGTTTACTTCATTTGTTAATGTTCTTTGCATACTGATTCTAGTTCTACAATGGCTACTACTACAGATAGAGTTGTTATTGCTTCTTAGAGGGAAGTAGTTGATCGAATAGGCCACATTGCATCCACAGCTAGGAGCATTACATCTAACACTCTGGGCAGATATATTTTGAGTAGACCCAGTCAGCACAGATCATCTTCTCAAGCATCATCGAGCAGTACACTGAGCCCTAATGAGATCTATAGAGTAGCACATCTTCTTACCCCAAGAGATATACACAGCCTCAGTGGATGGCCTTGTATCTTCTAGATGATCTTTTACGAGCATATTCATACATTGCAGATACACATGGGATACCTTTACATAGTGTCACAGAGGCAATTTCATCGAGGCCTATATTTTGAGTGACCCATGACAGACCATCAAGTCATGCACATCAGATTACACAAGACTTTGCATAGGACTTTGGTGTTGAGCACTCTACACAACACTCTGGCGCTCAGCAACCTACTGCTCAGCACTCAGCTTAGCACTCTACACAGCACTCTGGCACTCAACAGTCTATTGCAGCTCCACTTGATGAGGAGGGCTTAGGATTTGATCGAGGTACTTCTATTTCTAGTGATGCACTTGACGTCTTTGATTGACAAATACAAGATTTGAGTCAGATTCATGTTCCCACTAAGATTGGATCATATATGGACTTATTTGGACAGTCTACTGACTCTACACCACTTCCATCCCCTCTTATTAGTCCTTTGCACTTGTCACTATTACAGAGGATTGAGACTATTAGAGATGGAGACTCTATTGATGACACCTTAGTACATGTCAGTGATGACCCTCTTGCTCCTTAGACCCAGGTACACCTAAAATTTAAGTTTCATTTTTACAATTTAACAAATTTCTATTCACAAGTACATATATAAATTTATACATGTATACTCATATTTTCAAATGAATTATATTTTTGTAGGCATAGGTAGTAGAGCATGCTTCTTCTAGTGTGGGCTCTGATCGTAGTGGGAGGAGAGATGTGGCAACACCTACAGATGTGACACCCACTAGTGCTCAGGTGATTTTTAGATAGATATTTGAAACTAGTTTCCATGTATATTTACAACCTGTATATGGCTAACACATTACATGTTGTTAATTTTAATTTGCAAGGCTCAGTTGATACCCCACAGACACATGATCCTCATGAGCATCGATCAGAGGGTCGCTCTGTTCGTATGCATTTGGATTGTGACTCTCTCTAGTTTAGGATAGACATTCACGTGTTACTTTATCATTGATCTTATCGAGACATGTGTATTTTTGAAAATGATATTTATATATGTACATGTATTGATTTATTTAAATATATCATGCACATGAGTAGATTGATCAGAGGTTCGCTCTATTCATATGCATCTGGATGACTCTAGATAGTTTCTACCTGACATATACATATGCACATGTGTTTACTTTATCATTGATCTTAATCTAGGTTGGATATTTTATGATTTTATATATATATATATATATATATGTACGTATTGATCTTTGTGTCACATACATGTGTTTATAGATGATTCTTTTTTTATTAGAATGCACATATGTATACAAAATTGGTTCAATTTATGATTAGATATATATGGTTCATATATATATATGTTTACATGATTAGATGTATGTATGATTGGTTTTTAAATATGGTTAAATATCTATACATGCATGTGTGATTCCTTCTTGATTTATGATTAGACATGTTCAATATATATTTCTAGTTTCATTCCTTACACATGTATATATATGTTTATAGTTAGATCTGTATGTGTTTATATATGCATTCAACGTATATGTTTAGATAGTTTGAATGTACATGTAAACATGATATATATGAGTTCATGTATAAACTCGTAACTTGTTTGAATGTATAAAATGAACTTGATAACAAGTCTTATGTACAAATATTGTATGAAATGAACATACATATATAAACATGTGTGTCATCTAAACATATAATTGTCCTAAGTTAAAAACATGAAATGAACATTTACACACATTATATGTTTCTAGAATTTCATTCCTTACATGTGTGTGTGTGTGTGTGTGTGTGTGTGTGTGTGTGTGTGTGTGTGTGTGTGTGTAGTTAGATGCACGTGTTTATATATGTGTACATTCAATGTATATGAACTTGGATAGTTTCATAAACATGATATATATGAGTTCATATAAACTCGTAAAGTTTGAATGTATAAAATGAACTCGATAACAAGTCTTACAAATATTGTACAATGAAATGAACATACATAGACATGTGACAGACACATATAATTGTCCTAAGTTAAAAATTAAACATGAACACATGTACACACATTAAATGTATTAAATAAATTATGATAAATTTATAAATTCGTTAAAAATATCTTTAAAACAAGTGGTAGAAAGATGACTTGGTACATATAAAACACATGAACTTGATATATAAGATGAACATATAAACTCCTAAAGTTTGAATGCATAAAACATGTATGTATAAAATGGTTCTCGATATAAGTCTCACAAGTTAAATGTATGAAATTCAAAAATGTAGACCTCACATGTCTAGACATATTTAATTGTCCTAAGTTAAAATATTGAAATGAACATATATACATGCATGAAATGTATTAAATAAAATATGAATTTTATCTTTAAGCATGTGCTACAAATACATGAAATATGTCAAGTGGTTCCAAGTAGTTCCACACGCTCATGGAGAATATTTATGGAGAACATTTAATATTCTCTCATGGTCCTCAGTATCTAATCTCCATTTGCGATGTCCACCTTTATGTTTAACTGGATGTAGAAAAATGGATGTAGCAATAACATGGTGACTATATTGAAGCACTTTATTGTTAGGTTGGTAATTAACAAAGTGAATTTCATGTTTCACTAATTTGTGTTGGCTAAGATATGTTCCCTCCAAAACAACTGAACCTGCATTGGTCATGTGCAAATTTAAAGTTAATTTAAATAACATTCTACACATGTGTAATAAAGAAATTCATGTCATTTAATAATAAACATGCACATAAATAATTTAAATATATAAATTTGAAAAATATAAATACCTGTAGGGAATAACATTCCATCACTTTCTTCAGGTTCAATTAACTTCATCCTTTCTGTAGTGCAATGCAATAAATAGTAACTCACTCCTTCTACATTTTCAGGCTCAGCAATAACTGCAAATACTTCGCCTACACACAATTTAAATAAATAAATAAATATTTTGATATTTTACTACATGTAAATTTATTATTTTTAATTTATATTAAACTTACCAATTCAAACTAGTCCAGATATATGATTATAATCAGTAGAAATCAAAGGAATGTCATCAAAGTTTTCATCTTCATCTCCATTAGCTGTATCAGTAACATCAAGTGGCACCAAAGTTCATAGACCTACATATCCACGATCCTGATTGATGCATCTATTGTAATTCTCAGCAATGCAATCATAACAAAAACATGAATAGTCTCTCATGTACAATGTCCAATTGCGATGATCAATACTCATTACAAAATGTAAGGATCGCATTTTTTCTATCCTCTTGCAACCATGCATAGTATTTCTATCCACACCTGAAGACACATAGTTTAATATATATACAAATAAATTAGATCTACAAAAATATATATTTACATACATGACACGCATGTATATAAAGTTTAAATAAAGATAAGAGAAAATAGATATATATACATGTACATGTGCATTTGAACATAAATACCTGATATCTCCCAAAAGACTCTACATGGTACTATTTGACTCACTCTTGATGATATACCATCATCATTTGATGAAAAATGTGTCTTGCACCATTCAACAACTTCATGTGCATTGTTTATATGAACTCCCTTATAATTCATTTGATACTTTCGCAAAGCACGTTTGATACAAGCTCCAGCACCATCATGTTCACCTTTTCCATGTCCACTTTCAAAGAAACTCCATACATGTGGTATGTTTTCATTACGATGATATCGACAAAGTGCATAAAATGGTTGAGATGATTTGAATTGTACAGCACACCCATCTGACCAAACATAATGTTTATCGATACTTATGCCTCTTTCTTTGATATATGCAAAGAAAAATTTGAAACAATGTTCTACATAATGAATATCATGTTCTTTATCATCACTTATGTAGAAGTGATATTCTTTCTTGATGACTCGTGTTTCATCTGTGCTTCGAATACCATCCAAATTTAACTGTGCATGATGGTAACACACTTGTACCATAATAGTAACTTGATCAAAAAAATAGTAGTCTGATTGAATAGCCTTTTGATGAACAAATGAATAGTTTTCTGCAAAGTCAACAACTGATAAAATGGTTCCAATTGGAAAGTTATCTCTAAGTGTTTGAAATTGTTGTGCTTGCCACTTTGCAAAAAAAGCATGACGAATATATGGTTGTATCAAACTTTTAAACTTGTCCATAAATGCTCCAACAGTCATCTCATCTTCAACATATTCTAATCTTTTTTATTCTTTCCCAAATTTAGTTTCATTCCTTACATACTTGTAACATTTGCAAGTTATCATTTTTGTGACATCAATATCTTCATTATTCAAAGGAAAAAGAGCCAAATTAGAGCATGTTTCACATGTTCCTCTAATGCAATTAATTTGACCAACAGGATCATCTATTTTGTCACATAAAATAGATGAGATGGACTCGCTTCGTCTACTAGGACGGGCATTTTTATTAACCAAAAGTTTCTTCTATAATTTTTTGATAAACTTGATAGTGGAGATCAAATTCAATATGATAACGACAACAACAAGTTTCAAACACTTTGTTTCTCCTAACATAATATGGCTTCAATCTTTCAAATAATGTCTGCCCAATCTTTATATCAGGATTTGAACTACAAAATGAAACATATATTTCATGTTGTGTTACGTCCAACCAATGTTTTGTATGATGTTCGTAAAGGTTAGCTTTAACCCTATGTCTGAGAACATCTCTAGTATTTGATGAAGGACGTGTATTATCATTCCAAAATGATATTACCAAATTTTTTATTCTATCATCACTCTTATCACAACGAGGAGCTCTACACATAATTACCCAATTTCCTTCCAAAGTGCTATCATCCAAAAGCATTCTCCTCTTAATATATTTTGATATGGTTTTTCTACTAAAACCAATATGTGATGAAATTGAAGATATTTGTCTATTTTGGCGTGTACTATTACCAAGAATAGATTGCAACATAACTCTTCTTGTAGCACTCTTATCTTTACTTCGAGTTTTCTTCCCTATAGAGTTCAACCCTTTCTTAACATTTTCAATAATATCACCTTGCATAGTGGAAAATTTTCTTTTTTTTGATGTTGTATCTACACCTAGTAATTTTAATGACTCTTCCAAGTTTTTCTGTATAAGAACATGGGCAAGTACTTGTGCCTTTTCAAGTGAATTCAAATCATCAAATTTACTTTTTATTTCTTTCACTATCTTATTCAAAGCTCTTTTCTTGGAAAGACTTAAGGACCTCATATCAGCAAATAATTTCAATTTATCCATATCCATTGTAATTAAATGATCTAAATTTCTATGAGTGATATTTTTCTTCACACTTGTGGCTAGTCTTATGCATTCATACATACCAATTTGGGTAGCTAATCCAAACCCTTCTCCAACTTCCATTGCTTCATGTCTTGAATTATCATGTCCCAGATTGTCATGTCCTGGATTGTCATGTTGTGGATTCTCATGTCCTAGATTGTCATGACTCAAATCTTCATCAACATGTATTTGTTCATCTTGTGATTGTTTATTAGAACCTATGTATGCATATAAATGAATAAATTTAGAAAATGAATTATAAAATTGAAAATATATATGTTCATCCATACATATTAATTTACACGTGTACATACCTTCTCTTTTTTTGTCATAATTTGCTAAAGTTTTTTCACAATTCCTTTGTTTTGCGCCAGGTGATCTATTTCTTGTACATTTCTTTTGTCTTCCTTGTTGTCGTCCCATCTCTAATTTTCAAAATATTATGAATTGTCTTTGGTCTTCAAGAAATTATCAACAAATTTCAATATTCTTCTATTTTCTTTGAAAAAGTGAATTTCTTATCAAATTTTTTGTATTGTTATTAAAATTGAATTCTAAATCTATTATATATCAATCTTTAAAAAAAATTAAGAAGGGAAATTTGGCCGACGCGCTTCGTACGAAGCCCGTCGGCTTCCCATACAACATCAATTTTTTTTTAAATTGTGATTTTGGGCTTCGATCAAACCTATATGCTTCGAGCGAAGCATCTAAAGTTTTTTTTGACGTTGCCAAAAATCACCATGGGGGGCTTCGATCAAAGCACCAACTCAAAAGTGGTTTCTCGCTCTATGGCTTCGTTCAAAGTTGCTACGAGCGAAGCACTTCGAACGAAGGCCCCTTTGCAAGAAGCCTCCAAAATGAAACTTTTGCCCAATTTATATAAAATTCACCCTTTTTTTTGCCATTTGGAGGGCTCAAGCAAGGGCCAAATAGGTCTAAATTTTTAAACTAAACTTGGAAAAATATTCTCCTTTCAATAAGCTTTCTAATGAATATATTTTTAGCATATATTGTTTTGATTATGATGTTATAGTTTTAGTAAGTATAGGTTTTTAATCATTTTAGAAACCTTAATTCAAAGCTTCGGGAAAAATATAAAAATGAAGAATAATTTTTTTGAAAAATATGAACATCAAAGCTATATGTGTTAGCTTTCTAGCAAATCAAGAAAAATGTTATTTTGATAAATACAAGTCAAGTTATATTGATCAAAAACAACCTATGTCTAAATTATAGTTACTATCACTTTGATACTAAATAAAATGAACAAAACCAACAAAATTGAACAAAACCAACAAAACGTGTTAGATATCAATGTTACTATTCTAGCCTTGAAAGAATTTTGTAATTATCAAATTTAAAAAAAAAGTTATGTGGATCAAAATACCCATCACTTTTTGAAAATGTCAATTTTCGTATAAACCACTTCTCAAAGGAGATGACAAAATGGACTTCAAATGAAATTATTTAAAAAATTAAAAAATATCATTAGAAACTAGATAGAAAATGCTAAAAAACACTAGTTTACATCATCATCAAATTCTCTACGATTTTTTAGTAATATGTATTTGAAAATGAAGTTTTTGTTAAAAATATCTATTTTAGTGTCAAACTTGGCCAAAAAGTGGGAGCCATTACCATGGGACTACCCTACAATGGGTTACCCCCAGGACCACTTAAGGTCTCTGGCCCCCATTGCAAGCCACTTCTCGACGCTACATAAAGATAACCTACCCTAAGCTCATGAAAACACAATTCACATAATCATAGAAAAATCACCTCAGTCCTATACAAGTGACTAGAAGCACCATAAAGATAATCATAGTAATCACATCAGTTCTCTATGAGCAATTGGAAAGAAACAAGATAAATCAAAGTATCCATCGGTTCTCAACGAGCAACTGAAAGTAATCCAACAATAATAATCAATGACTCATAATGGTTATTCAGGTATCTCATAGCATACGTCCCGCTATTTCACAAAGACACTGAGAACATAGTAACCAACAAAACAACATACTCCTCATAAGCATACCATCACATACATGGTTGAGCAATCATGATCAAGATCGAGTCAACATGATACCACACTCACAAAATCCCCAAGCCTCTAGTAGACGTCCTATAACTAGTCAACAATCTAGTCAACCCAAAAACCCCAAACATAAATAGCATAAAGAAAACAGTACAGTACAGTTCATAGTTTGGGTTTGTTTCCACAATACACACTAAGGTTTAAGTTGAAATTTTCAGGTTGAGTTTCAATGAACATTTTTAATGTAAAGGTTTCTCACTATTACCCTTATAATTTAACCCAATTATTTATTCATGAATATACAAGTATTCTCAAATTTAAAGTCAAATTCCCTAAAATAAATCAATCTAGAATAATCTTTATTTTATTAAGTTATAAAAATAATCAATAATGATTTTAAATAAAATCACTATGATTTTATTAAAATCAATTATTTAATCTTCATTTGATAATAACTCCTCTACTATTAGCAGATATTACTTTAACCATATTTAATTAAATAAATTAATATTTTATTTAAATATTAAAACATTTTTTATTATAAAATTATTAACAATTTTTAATGATTTAAAAATTTATTAAAGCAAACTTTAACATTATTGATATCTATTAACAAATTTATAATTTTAAACATTGATAAAATAAAATTTTAAAAAAAAAAGTTATATTGAAATAACTGGCGCCTCCTTTTAAAGAGTCGTGCGGCCCATGTCACAGGGTACCACAGGCTTTTAAGGTCGTGCGGTCCCCTGCTGACACAAGGCTGCCGCCGACGACTTTAAGGAGGTGGGGTGAGGGGGTGGAAAAAGGTAAGACCCCTTCCCCATACTTTTAATTATATACATTTTTTTTTAATAAAGAAACTTTTAAATTTAATTAAAATCACCTCTTTATAAAAATAGTTTTGTTTATTAAAAGATAACCCTCTCTCATTTAAATTTAATAATATATGTTTATTATTATATATATTTTATAAATAATTATTATTTTTATTTAATTAATTAATTATATATATATATATATATATATATATATATTAATAAACATTCACAAATATAATCTGATAGAGAAAATAATATTAACCATTCGAATTTCAATCTACAATTTTCATTTTTAAATTTAAAATTCAACCCTTCCCCGATTAAATCCATATTTCTTTAATCTATCAAACAAGGATTCCTGATCACTCTTCTAATTTTTACGTATGCCGAATATATTGACAAGCATTTAATAATTTACAATATTGAAATATTTAAGCTTTCATCACAGAGCATTCAAATATACAATCCACACGCACGAAGAAGACAGGAAAGGATAATTGCGTAATTAATCAATGATCAAAACACAAGACTCTACTGGAGCCTGATGCTAATATGCAATCCCCAAAAAAACTATAAAATAATTTTCTCCTCTTCAATAACTTTCTTCTGAAAATCTTTCTTAGAATTCGCCTTTTGAAATTCGCTTCCAAAAGTTGTCTCCCAAAATTTTTGTCTCCAAAATTTTCAGTCCCTCAAAAATGAACCCCAAAGTTGTGATAAGAAGTTTTCTCCTCAAATCGGGGCACTGATTGTGCATTCACCCGAGAAGACTCCTTACTCCCCAGACTCAAACTCCAAATTAACTTTATTTATCTTTCTTTTTCTTGCATTAATATTTTCAAGCACATTAAGTTGAATTATTAAATAACTTTATTTAATGTTCCACTTGACTTCTATTTTAATCTTTATTACTTTTAAACCCATGCGCACTTTGTGAAATTAAAATAACATTATTATTTTCACTTATTTTATCTTTTAATTAATTTATCATATTTCAACCTCATGCATACATCATGTGATCTAGAATCTTTTAATAGTTTAATATCTTTTTACTTTTAATCTATTTTAGAAACTTTAATTGATAAAATATTTATTAATTCAATTAATAATAATATTTAGCATTTATTTAAAAATGAACTCTAAATATATTATTATTAAATTAGATAAATATTATCATGTTCTAAATTTATCTTAAAACTTTTATCTCCAATTTTAATTCTTTTATTTAATTAATTTCTCAATTAATTAAATATTAAAATATCATATTAATTTTCCATTAAATTAAATCATTAATTTAACCTTTTTAATTAGACTTAATTAATAGAAAATACACCAAGGACTCATAAAGCAACATATGAAAACCCATCATATCAAAACACATACTAAAACAACAAAAAGGGTTATAATCACAAAATTACATCATTTGATGCGTTCAGATGGTACCTGACTCAGATACTTGTCCTAATTTTTAATTAGGACAATGGCTTAAAGGCTTAGGATTTGAACTTAAGAATTTATCTCCCCTCTCTTATCATTGAGATAATGCGATAGGGTACGCTCATCCTGGCAATTCAAGGAAGTCGATACCTAGTACCTACAACTTGCATAAAATTCATGCATGTATAGACACAATATTCTAAGCTAAACAAGAAATGGTAGGAAGTGATACATCATGTAGATCCTGACTAGCAGGTGACTACGACTCCTTTCCTTAACCACATCATAAACACCATACATAAAGAAAACAAACACGCACACCATACACATGCAGTATGGGGTAAGTATCCATAAGAAAACACATGTGATATTAAACTATCTAACGAATCATCAACGATAACTGAAAACATTGAATAATCATCATACATGCATGAAATATAGAGTACCAAGTAATCTCATCATATTAAAACTATATTTGAAACAATATCTGAAAATCTTAAAACAATACTACTAATCATCCAACATAAAACTAGCCTAAAAGAGTTTGGCAATGATAACTGAAATGCAACTTAGGGGCAGGCACTACACCTGTCATAGAGAAAGAAAGAAGCAAAAAGCTGTGGAGGCTAGAATTGCCAGATCCATAGATGAGACATTCATGATGAGCAAAAAGAGAAATTGCTATTATCAAAAGTAAAAGAATGAATTACAAAGAGATCAATCCTTATAAAAGGAGATCAAAACCCTATCAGAGTAGAACCTATGTTGCATGATAATAATTAATAAAAGAATTGATTATTATATGCCTAAAGTTTAGCTTGAGTAAACTTGAGATAATAAGTGACTTAATAATTAAATCAATATGATTTAATTAATAAGATAATACTTTATTACTCTAGAAATTGAAGCCCTACTTGCAAAAAGAGTACCAAAAGGGAAAGGAAAATTCAAAGGCAAAATTCCATTGATTTGTTTCTCATGTGAAGAGGTTGGTCATATAACTGCAAGATGTCCAAACAAAGAAGACAAAGATGAAAAAATAAATAATAGGTTAAAAGGCAAGGAAGAATTCAAGAACTATAAGGATTATAAAGACAAAGGTAAGAAATCTTGTTACATTGCTAAAGATTTTGATAGTGATGAGAATGAAGAAGAAGTAGTATATATTGTTGTGAAGGATGAATCTGATAATGAGGAAAATGAAAAGAAGGCACTTATCTCTCATGTTAGCAAAAATGATACATGGATCATAGATAGTGGTTGTTCTCATTACATTACTGGTGACAAAACTAAGTTTGAAACATTTAGAACACTATGATGGTGGAAGTATTAGACTTGGAAACAATGAGCTATGTTATGTAAAAGAAAAAGGAATAATAACATTAACTGAAAGAAACAAATGTGAAAATGCCTATTGGGTTGAAGGATTGAAACATAATCTACTAAGTGTGTCATAGCTAAACAATATAGGATACAAGGTAGAATTCATGAATGACAAAGCTAAACAATCAAATGGAAAATGAAACCTGGTGGGGACTAGCAATCAAACAAAAGGTAACTTGTTTTACCTGGATCTCATTGAAAGTACATGTTTGCTATCTTATATAGAAGAGAGTTGGCTATGACATAAGAGGATGTGTCATGTTAACTTTGATAACCTAGTTACCATAAGCAAGAACAAAAAGGTAAGAGGCATACCTTATCTGAAGAAACCTTAGGTGGCCATGTGCAAACAATGTTAAATTGGAAAGATGAGTAAAAGGAGTTTCAAAAGTAAGTCCTACAATTCTGAAGAAGTTTTGAAACTAGTTCATATAGATCTTTGTGGGCCAATAGGTATAGAAAGCTATTGTGGAGACATGTATTGCATTCTATTTGTTGATGATTATTCTAGAATGATGATTGTAATATTTTTTTAAAAGATAAAACTGATACTTTTCAAAAGTTGAAATGGTATTTGGCTAGAGTTGAGAAAGAAACATAGAAGAATCTCAAATGCCTAAGATCAGGTAGAGGAGGTGAATTCATTTAAATGAATTCAATGAGTTCTGTAATGAAAGAGGAATCAAAAGACAGGTATCTACACCTAAAAATCCAAAGCAAAATGGTATAGCAGAAAGAAGGAACAAATCCATCATGGAATGTGCAAGAATACTAATAACTGAGAAGAATGTTACACCAAAACACTAGAGAGAAGCAATCAACACAACAATTCATGCACTAAATTGAGTTCAACTAAAGGAAGGTACAAACAAAACACCTTATGAATTATGGTATGAGTACAAGCCTAATGTTTATTATCTCAGAGTATTTGGAAGCAAATGTTGTATATTGAAAGATCTAAGGAAAGGAAAACTTGATGCAAAAAGTGATGAAGGTACATTCCTAGGGTACTCCAATAAAACTAAGGCATACAAATGTTTGAATATTACTATTCAAAAAGTCATAGAACGTGCACATGTGAAGATTAATGATTTTGTAGAAAGAAGTGAAGGATGGAGTAGTAAGGAGCCCGAAGACTACAAAAAGTTTGTTTACTATGAGGAGGCACTTGAGACTTTACCGCAAATAGTTGAAACCAATTAGTAGCAAAGTGAACCTAGAAAATCACTAGTAGTACAACCTAAGTCACAGTTAATGGCATTTGAGTCACAGACAATTCAGCATTAGTTGCAGCCACAGGTAGTGCAACCCGAGTCATAGGCAATAGAACTCAAGTTATAGCCAAATCAACAAAAGGAGGTTGAGAAAAAGGCAGAAGATCATGAAGAACAAAGTGAACCAAGCCCAAAGTCAAGAAAGAAAGATCCAAGACTTGCAAAGTACTGTTAGTTTGTGGTGACTGATCAGGGAATTACTATACATACTTCATAATTCTTTGGGGTGACTGACATATGGCTAACATGTTGTAACCCTAAAGCAGAAAAAATACTTATATATAAGGGTTTAGGGTTAGGTATATTTTTATTATGTGCGATGCAAAAATTACTTCTTGTGGCCGTATTGAGCTATAAGGGATTATAGATTGTAACCAGGTTGTAATCATTAGATCGTAATAATATTGGACTTGTTGTTTGTTGAACGTAGCCTAGGGATCGGGTGAACCACATTAAATATTGGTGTCTTATTTTCTCTTCTATATGATTTATTAGTTTATGATATTGTTCATATTTGCATGTAATTGTTATTTTTGTCTGTGGTTAATCCTAACAAGTGGTATCAGAGCGAGGTTATTTTTCAGTTATCTTATACAAGAAAGTCTCGCAGTTGAGTGGGAACAATGGCAGATGAGGGTAAGATGAAGGTTGACAAGTTTAATGGGTAGAACTTTTAGTTATGGAAGATACAAATAGAAGACTATCTTTATCAGAACGATTTATGAAAGTTGTTGGAAGGAAAATCCAAGATACAGGGAACTATGATAGATGAGGACTCAGAGATTTTAGACAGAAAGGCACTTGGAAGCATTTGATTATGCTTGGCACCATTAGTGACATTTAACATTACAAAAGTGAAGAAGACGAAAGAGTTGATGCAAACCCTAGCGACACTACATGAAAATCCCTCCACTTCAAATAAGATATTTCTCATGAAGGGTTTATTTAATATGAAGATGGCAGAAGGTGGATCTATTGCAGATCATTTAAATGAGTTTAATACTATTACTAGATTGTTATATTCTATGGGTATTAATTTTGATGAAGAAATTAGGGCTCTCTTAATTTTGTGTTCTTTGCCTGAAAGTTGGAATGGCTTGGTAATGGTTGTGAGTAATTCCATTTCTGGATCTAATACCCTAAAATATGATGATGTGTTTGGTGTTATTTTGAGTGAGGAAACTCATAAGAAAACCTTGGCGGATCTACATCAAGAAGTGCTTTGAAAGCACAAAGCAAAGGTAGAATGACTGAGAGAGGAAATAATTCTAGAAACCATGGGAAATAAAGAGGAAAGTCGAAGGGAAGGAGGTCTCAATCCGAGAGACCAAGAGATTGTTGGTACTGTGGTAAACTAGGGCATAAGAAGAAAGATGTTTGGACTCAAAAGAATAATTAAGGAGATAAACCAAATTAGAACAATGAGGTAAATGTGGTAAGTAACAAATCTAAAGAGGATGCTTTGCTTCTTTCTTTAGAAAGTTTTGATGATTCATGGGTTTTAGATTCTGGTGCTTCATTTCATGCTACACCTCATAGAGGTTTTTTTATTATTATGTACAAGAAGATTTTGGGCTTATTTATTTGGGAGATAATGAACTGTGTTAGATTGTTGGAAAGGGAAAAGTTAACATTAAGTTGCAAAATGGGAATCATTAGCTACTACATGAGGTAAAATATGTTCCACAGCTGAGTAGGAATTTAATTTTAGTAGGGCAACTTGGTGATGAGGGTTGTGTGGTTATTTTTAATGATAAAAATTGGAAAGTTTCAAATGGTTCCCTTGTAGTAGCAAAAGGTGTGATATTAGGCATCTTATATCTTTGCACAAGTCATATTGTTCCTTCTACTTTGATTGTTTCAGGGAAAAATGAATGTTCAAGAATAGTTGTTGCAGTTGAGCGGGGAGAACAAACAAATGTTGTAGATTCTAATATAGCACTATGGCACCATAGAATTGGGCACATGAGTGAGAAAGGTATGAAATTAATTCATTGAAAGAAAGTTTTAACAGGTCTAAAATGTGTTAATATGGATTTTTGTAAAAGTTGTGTGCATGGAAAACAAAAGAGAGTGAATTTTCTGAAGAGTCGAAAAGAAAATAAAAGTGAGAAATTAGAGCTTGTGCATATAGATGTATGGGGACCAACTCAGGTATCTTCCCTTGGTGTCTTTCATTATTATGTTACATTTATTGATGATGCAACTATAAAAGTATGGGTTTATTTCCTTAGACTAAAATCTGATTTATTTCAAACTTTTAAGAAATGGAAATGCTTAGTTGAAAATGAGACTAGTTAGAAATTAAAATATCTTAGAACTGATAATGGTGGTGAGTATTGCAATCATGAATTTGAAGATTATTGCTCCAGTAATGGTATTCTTAGACAAAAAATTGTTCCAAGGACTCCACAGAAAAATGGTGTGGTTGAATGCATGAATAAGACTATAATGGAGTGTACAAAGAGCATGAGGTTGCATGTAGGGTTGCCCTTAAAAATGTGGGCAAAGGGTGTCAATACTCCTGTATATTTGATCAATAGAGGTCCCTCTACTCCTTTAGGTTGTGGTATTCTAGAGGAAGCATGGAGTGGTAAGAAGGTGAGTTATTCTTTTCTCAAAACCTTCAATTATGAAGCATTTGCACATATAGATTCTGAAAATAGAACCAAGCTAGAAGTTAAGTCAAAGAAATATGTATCTATTGGATATGGAATTGATGAATTTGGTTATAGGCTTTGGAATTTTGAAAATCATAAAATTGTAAGAAGCAAGGATGTCATATTCAATGAGAAAGTGTTGTGAAAAGATCTGTTGCAACAACATGAGAAGAAAGAAGATGATTATGTAATGTTGGATGATACTCCAAAAGATGATTTTTCAACAATTCCTCATGATCTACAACAACCACAACAACAAATACCACACACGTTAGTGAATGTTAGATAGTCAACAAAGCTAAGTAGACCTCCAAAAAGATTTTCTCCTTCTTTGTACTCTATTTTACTAACAGATGCTAGTGAACTTGAATGTTATGATGAAGTTGTGCAGGTGGATACTAAGATTTAGTGGGAGTCTGCAATGGAAAACAAAATAGATTCTTTGTTGAAAAATAAGAATTGGGATTGATGCAAGTTGCCTGCAGGTAAACAAGCTTTACAAAATAAATGGATTTATAGGTTGAAAGAAGAGGATGGAGGTAAGAAAAAATTTAAAGCCAGGTTAGTTGTAAAAGGATTTGCATAGAAAAGGGCATTGATTTTGATGAGATATTCTCTCATGTTGTAAAACTAAATTCTATTTGTACTATTTTAAGTATTGTGGCTACTGAAGATTCGCATTTGGAGCAACTTGATGTTAAAAACCCTTCTTTCATGGTGATTTGAATATAGAGATATACATGGCACAGCCACAGGGATTTGAGGTCAAAGTTAAGGAGAACTTAGTGTGCAGATTGAAGAAAATTTTATATAGCTTGAAGCAAGCACTTTGGCAATGGTATCTAAAATTTGACAGTTTTATGCATGAGCATGGATGTAGTAGGTGTCATTCATATCATTGTGTTTATTTTAAGAGGTTGGATGATGACAGCTATATTATTTTATGTTTATATGTTGACGATATGCTTGTAGTTGAGTCTAACATGGATCACATTAAGGGGTTAAAGAACAGTTAGCAAGTTCATTTGCTAATTGTGGGCAGAGGCTATCAATACTCATGTATACATATAGATTCTGAAAATAGAACCAAGTTAGAAGCTAAGTCAAAGAAATGTTTATCTATTGGATATGGAATTGATGAATTTGGTTATAGGCTATGGGATTTTGAAAATCATAAAATTGTAAGAAGTAGGAATATCATATTCAATGAGAAAGTGTTGTCAAAGATTTGTTGCAACAACATGAGATGAAAGAAGATGATTATGTAGTGTTCAATGATACTCCAAAATATGATGTTCCATCAATTATTCATGATCTAAAATAAATACCACACACACCAGTGAATGTTAGATGGTAAACAAAGCTAAGTAGACCTCCAAAAAGATTTTCTCCTTCTTTGTACTCTATTTTACTAACAGATGCTAGTGAACCTGAATGTTATGATGAAGTTGTGCAGGTGGATACTAAGATTTAGTGGGAGTCAGCAATGGCAAACAAAATGGGCTCCTTATTGAAAAATAAGACTTGGGATTTATGCAAGTTGCCTGTAGGTAAATGAGGTTTACAAAATAAATGAGTTTACAGGTTGAAAGAAGAGGATGGAGGTAAGAAAATATTTAAATCCAGGTTAGTTGTAAAAGGATTTGCACAGAAAAGGGCATTGATTTTGACAAGATGTTCTCTCATGTTGTAAAAATGACTTCTTTTCATACTGTTTTAAGTATTGTGGCTACTGAAGATTTGCATTTGGAGCAACTTGATGTTAAAACAACCTTCCTTCATGGTGATTTGGATATAGAGATATACATGGCACAACCACAAGGATTTGAGGTCAAAGGTAAAGAAAACTTAGAGTGTAGATTGAAGAAAATTTTATATGGCTTGAAGCAAGCACCTTGGCAATGGTATATGAAATTTGACAATTTTATGCATGAGCATGGATATAGTAGGTGTCATTCATATCATTGTGTTTATTTTAACAGGTTGGATGATGACAGCTATATTATTTTATGTTTATATGTTGATGATATGCTTGTAACTGGGTCTAACATGGATCACATTAAGGGGTTAAAAGAATAGTTAGCAAGTTCATTTGCTATGAAGAATTTGGGGGCAGCAAAACAAATCCTTGGTATGAAGATTTTTAGAGATAGGAAAAAGAGAAAATTGACATTATCTCAAGTTGATTATATTGTAAAGGTGTTGCAACGTTTCTCTATGGAGAATGCTAAAGTTGTCAGCACACCTTTACCTAGTCATTTGAAGTTGACTAAGGAGATGTGTTCAAAGACACAAGAAGAGGAGGATAAGATGTCCAAGGTACCTTATGCTTCAACTCTAGGAAGGTTGATGTATGCTATGGTATGTACATGGCTAGATATTGCCCATGCAGTGGGAGTTGTTAGCAGGTATATGAGTCATATAGGGCTTGAGCACTAGAATACAGTTAAATATATTCTCAGATATTTGAGAGGAACATCCAATAAGTGTTTACATTTTGAGTGCTCTACTATTGATTTACAAGGCTATGTTGACTCAGATTTGGCAAGGGATATTGATACCAAGTGGAGTACTATAGGTTATGTATTTACTATTGGTGGGGCAACAGTGAGTTGGGTTTCTCAGTTGTAGAAGTTGAATGCTTTATCCACTCTAGAGGCAGAGTATGTTGTTGCTACAAAGGTAGCTAAAGAGATGATATGGCTTCAGCTCTTCTTGGAAGAATTTGGGCACCCTTAGAAGGATAATTATTTGTTTACAGATAGTTAGAGTGTCATTCATCTTGTGAAGAATTTTGCTTTTCATTCAAAGAAAAAACACATACAGTTGTAGTACCATTTCATTCAGTCAGTTTTGGATGATGAACAATAAAAGTTGGACAAGATACATACAGATGACAATCCAACATATATGTTTACAAAGGTAGTGATAAGGGAGAAGCTAAACTCTTCTTTAGTTTTAGTTGGTCTTCTAGACTGAACAAAATAAAAGAACAACATAGTCTATGGTGGTTTGGTCCAATGGAAGCCCAATGTGGTAGCGATATTTCTCCATGATTAGTCTCCAAGTGGGAGATTCTTGTATAGTGTGGAGCCTAATCAATCCCCAAGTGGGAGATTGTTAGTTTGTGGTGATTGATTAGGGAATTAATGTACATACTTCATAATTCTTTGGGATGATTGATATATGGCTAACATATGGACGACATGTTGTAACCCTAAAGAAAAAAAATACTTATATAAAAGGGCTTAGGGTTGGGTATCTTTTATTATGTGTGTTGCAAAATTTGCTTCTTGATTTGGTATTGAGATGTAAGTGATTACGGATTGTAATTAGGTTGTAATCATTGGATCATAATAATATTGGACTTGTTGTTTGGTGGACATAGTCCAGGGATTGGGTGAACCACGTTAAATCTTGGTGTCTTGTGTTCTCTTCTGTGTGATTCATTGGTTTTTTATATTGTTCATATTTGCATGTAATTGTTATTTCTATCCATGGTTAATCCTAACAAATATGTCAGAAGACATCATGCCCCTAAATAAATAATTGGAGGAGAGACATGAGGTATACCGACAAGGAATAAATTAAAAGCTACATGTTTTCTTAGTGAATTTGAACCTAGATCTATAAAAGACGCATTAGAAAATGAAGGTTGGATAAATGTAATGAATGAAGAAATTGAACAATTAGAAAAGAATATAACCTAGTCTCTTGTACCTAGGCCTGAGGATAAGAATGTGATTGTTACAAAATGGATATTCAAAAATAAGTTGAATGAGAAAGGAGAAGTAACAAGGAACAAGGAACAAGGCAAGGCTTGTATGTAAAGGTTATACTCAAGAAGAAGGTATTGACTATGGGGAAACATGTGCCCCTGTTGCAAGAATTGGAGTCAAAATATTACTAGCATATGCTACACAAAATGGATTCAAAGTATATCAAATGGATGTAAAATCGGCTTTCTTGAATGGAGTTGTAGAAGAAGTCTACATTGAAAAACTTGAAGGTTTCATTGATCCAAGCAAAAGAGACATGGTATGTAAACTTCACAAAGCTTTATATGGATTGAAACAAGCTCCTAGAGCATGGTATGAAAGGCTACATGGATATCTAGTGAGAATTGGTTTTGAAAAGACAAATGATAATAGTAATTTGTATATAAAGGAAGAACCACAGGACAAGATACTACTAGCAGAAATATATGTAGATGATATCACATTTTTAGGACATGAGATGTTATGCAAGTCATTTTCTAAATAAATGAGGAAAGAATTTGAAATTTCTATGTTTGGAGAGATTAAATTCTTTGTGGGTCTACAAGTTCATCAAATGAAGGAAGACATATTCATCACTCAATCAAAGTACATCAAGGAAACATTGAAAGAATTTGGAATGGAAGATTCTAAACTAGTTGCAACACCTATGTCTACTGGACATAAAATCGTAAAGAATGATGATTTAGAAGAGGTAAATCAGACTACCTATAGATCAATGATTGGGAAACTTCAGTATGTGGTACACACCAGACCTAATATTGCATTGGCATAGTTGGTATTGGCAATTGGCATAGTTAGAGAGAATATAAGGGGTCGGATTTGATTTTTCCATGTTAGTTTATGACTCTTTATGACTTGTTAGAGCATTTTTAGGGTAGTTTTGATGAGTCATGGGGGGCAATTATGAGTGAATGGAGTCTTAGACATTATGGGACTTCATTTTGGAAGTTTCTATGCCCTATTTTTGAGGCTATCCATTGGCATATGACCCAAAAAGTGGGGTATTGTACTTATTTGAGTTGCTTAACTCATTTCATGGGGAGTTCTGATTTTATGATGAAGTTTTGAGACATCCTTTTGGGTCCTAAGCTTTGTTACAGGGTTTGTAATTCAAAATTTTGGAGATACAATATCAGTAACAACACTGTGATCATGCTTTGTGGAGTTAATTGAAGCCTTTTCCTTTCTGCAATTTTGTGTGCATCTTTGAATGATTTGATAGATTAACTTGTGAATGTTTCCTTATTCCTTGCTTTATGTCTCATTCCAACACCTTTGTGTAGAAAAGTAATTTTGCTTGCAGGTTGTGATATGTGTTTATAGGTGAAATTAGTTAAAGAGAGGTATTAGTTTATCCTCCTTTTTATAGTTTCAATCTGCAACCTTATTACAAATCATTTGTGCAAGCCCTTACAGGAAGTTGTGTTTTATGATATTTCATAGAGCTATATTATCCTCTCTATTATGTGTGTGTTACATCTTCATAGTAAATTTTGGTGTATCACCTCCTTATTTTAAACTTTAGGTTTTAGGTTGTTTTTTAGTCACTTCTTACCTTTTCCTTGCAAGGAGTTTTAGAGTGTTTCACTGAAGAATCCAATAGGAGCCGGCCTAGAATCTGGAGGTTTCATTTCATTAGCCAGTCTCACATAGTGAAATGACTCCCATGTTAAGTAAGGGTTACTGAACATTACTAGTTTAGTAGGGTGCAAATCCTGAAACTTAACAGTTTTGGCACGCCCGGTGGGACACGAGCACATTATTCAACTGTGCTGGTATAGCTGAAAAGTTATTCTTCAACCAGCCAGTAGAGGGTGATGAATTTATGAGAAAGATTCAAACACAAAGTTCCACTTCTTTTGAATATTTGTAGTTGGAAACTCCAAAAAGAGAAGGAAGGAGTCTAGCTAGAACAAAACCAGTGTCAAGAAGGCAACTTTCAGCCCCTGGTCTTCGTGTATATAGTAGAACACATCAAAGAATAGTCAGACATTCAGCAGGTCCATCAATAAGAGCTGAATCATTTGACATATCTGCTGGTTCAATTGAAAATTCAGCAGGTGTTGGTTTTATACTAGCAAGTTCAGTAACTTCAAGTTTTCGACAAAGTGTTCCTGCTCAACAGCAACCTGTACAACAACAAATTCTACCAATGGAAAGAGCATATGCCTTTGTGCCTTTTAATCAAGGGAGTCCTTTGAATTTTACTCAACACCATGATATACCACTAGCTGCATTGAAGAGTCTGCCTGATTTCACAGGGGAGAACCAGACTACAGCTTACGAGCACATAAGAGATGTTGCTACTTTGTGCAACATACATCATGTTATAGAGGAGGATGTGGCTACTAAGCTATTGGTGACCTCTTTGAAAGGAAAAGCACTCCAGCAGTTTAGAAGCCTAACTGTTGGTTCTATAGGCCCATGGGATGCTTTGGGTGACGCTTTGACAAGACATTTTGAGGATAAGTCAGACTTTTTGTTGCTTGTAGAGTAGCTCACAACCATAAAGTGTGCACCAAAAGAACAAATGATGGATTTTAATAACCGATTTCAAAGGACCTAGACTAGAATACCCAATACAGTAAGACCTTCAGTAGATCATGCTTTTCTTTATTATTTGAGAAGTTTAAATAGCGATATTTTAGTAATGATTCAATCTATGGGAGGTGTTTCACTGCCTCGAGCTTATGAGATCACTATTAGAGCTGAAAATAGTCTTATCTAGGTTGGTAAAATAGCCCCCAGACCTCCAATGCCCATTTTCTAAATATTCAGCCCAATATGCCATTGGTAATTCCATCATTTAACCCATTACCTGTTGTTCCCAGCCAAGAAATTACCATGGCAAGCCCTTCAAATACCACAGGTCCTTCTCCAGAGCTGCAAGAAATTAAGAATAGTCAGCTCAAAATTTAAAATATGATGCAAACCTTTAGTAATGAGTTGGTTAATCTAAAAAGGCCATCTTACAAACAGCAGAATCCAGCTATAAATCCACCTTACCATCAGCAAAATCAAGGTCCACCTCAAGGAAATAGGCTGCCATTTCAGGTAATGCAATGGGATATAGGTAGAATATTAATCAAAGGCCTTTTTGGCCATACAACCTAGTTCCTCTCAATTTTGTGAATCCAGTTAGAGACATTGTGCCCATGCAAAATAACCTTGCAGTGGATTTTGAGTGGTGTTACCCTTGTAATGAACGACACAATCAAGCTACGTGCACCAATGGAGTTATAAATTAGGCATTAATGGTGCAAAATACAATAGTGAGATAGCAAAATGTCACAAATGATGCACCTAAATAGCAGCACAATGCACCTACTCCTGAAACTGCTTTCCTCAACTGGCAAAGAGATGAGTTTTGCGTAGTCAACAATGACTCACCAATATTAGCACATACCCAAGCTAAGAAAAGAGCTCTTGAAACAGATCAAACAACAAACAAGGGTAAAGAAACTGATACAACTGAGGCATCATCAAGTGCTACAAACATGGTGGGAGACACTCACGTCCCTGTCACCGAGGAAACTGTTCACAAGCCAGCATAACATGCTACTGTTAAAGCACATCAGAAATCACACTTTATTGTGCCATTCAACATAGTGGAGAATATGAAGAAGATGAATGTGTCTATGTCAATGTGGGAGGCTTTGGCTATTCCCGGTCAAACGGATATCTTGCAAAAGGCTCTCTTGGATGAAGCAAATCCCACAAAGATGATGGATGAACCAACAAAGGCGATGTTAACTAATGCTGATGAAAAGAAGGAGGGCAGTGAGAAACTTGTCAAGGAATCAAGTAAGGTCATAAAACGACCTCCTTTCTACCTTTCCTTGATTATTGGTGACAAGTTAGTCCATAATTGTATGGTAGATAGTGGAGCTACAAGCTCTGTCATGCCAAAAAAGATAGCTGACCAGTTAGGACTAAAATACCAGCCCATTGAAAAGGGTGTTGTCCAACTTGATGGGATATCTGTAGGTACTATAGGCGTAATTAAAGATGCAAGTGTCACCCTTCATGCCTATCCTAATTTTTCCATTCAGTAGGATATATATGTCATAGATTTACCCCCGTACTTTGCTATCTGCTTGTTTAGAGAGTTCACATCAAAGATTGGTGGATATTTATCATCTGATTGGTCTCACATGCTCTTTAGGACTAGATATGGCACTAAAGAAACCACTAAATCTGAGTTTCTTGCAAAAAACCACATTGAGCCTTATGTACCCAGTGCTTTCAATACAAATCTGCTTGCATTTGACGAGGAGGAATGTCATACAGCTGCTGAAAATCGAACCCAACTAGATAACATCCCAGATATTCTTCTTGATGAATGGGCAGCTAGTCAAACTTATGAGAATCAGTATTATCATATGACAAATGCTGACTTAGGGACCTATATTATCCATGAGCAAAACGAAGTCATTCCCAATCTAGTCAAACTAATAAATCAGCTAGGAAAGTCCAAAGATCAGCTATGGAGCATGTTTTTTGATGGTTCAAGGGGTAGACAAGGTGTTGGTGGGGGTGTTATGTTGATTTCACCTTATAATGAGAAATATTATGCCGCTTTTAGATTTATTTTTTCTTGTACCAATAATACAACAGAGTATGAAGGATTAATCCAAGGGTTAGAATGGGCAACAAAATGAGGAATCAAGTATTTAACAGTGTATGGTGATAGCGAATTAGTAGTAAATCATATAAGATGTCTGAATGCTATGAAAAATGATATTTTAAAATCTTATAGACATCGTGTTTGGGATTTACTCAAAAAATTTGATGCATTTAATATACTAGGTCTTCCTAGAAACAAAAACTAGCATACTGATAGGCTAGCAGCTGTAGGAGCCCAGTATGATATTGTTAACAGCGTGTCTGCACATACTAATCAGCAACATATCAAGATCATTACCAGGCCTTTAGTTCCTGATAATGATACTAATTGGCAAGTTTTTGATAGCGATGAACAAATTTAACAATTTTTGCTAGAAGAAGATGTTTTTGCTAATGCTAAACAACAAAGATATAAGGATTAGTACAGTGATCAAGTAATACAGTTAAAAAATAACAAGTTGCCAAAGGGTTTAGTAACACTGGAAAGCATTTTTAATTTAGATGATCAGCTCAAATCCAGAAAAGCTAACTTGCTAGTTAAAGAAAATCAATATGCAGACCTAGAAATTACACCAGGTAAATGCCTGAAATATGGCAAAGTAAATTTAGCTGAAGAAAAAGAAGATTTTCTTCATTTGTTTCAAGAATTTAGTGATGTATTCACTTAGCAGTATAGTGATTTAAAATAATTTAACCCAAGATTGGCACATCATACAATAGAGCTAGAACCAACAGCAAAACCAATGCATCAAAGGCAAAGGCCTATCAATCCAAAGCTAGAACCATTGATGCAAAAGGAGGTTTTTAGGCTAATTGAAAGCAAAATTATTTTCCCCATTAAACATACAAGTTGGGTTGCTAACCTGGTCCCATTAAGGAAGAAGAATGGGGAGTCATGGTTGTGTGTAGATTTTAGGGACTTGAATCGAGTCTCACTGAAAGATAGGCATCCGCTTCCATCCATGGAATAGATTTTGCAAAGTCTGTAAAGGGTTGAGAGGTTTTCTTTATTGGATGGTTATTCGGGTTATAATCAAATACTAGTAAAGGAAGAGGACCAATATAAAACAATGTTTACAACAAAATGGGAAACAATGGTGTACAAAAGAATGCCATTTGGATTGTCCAATGCTGGAGCTACATTTCAAAAAGCCATGGAGATGGCTTTCAACAATTTGATGTACAGGTTCATCTTAGTTTATTTGGATGATGTCACGATATACTCACAGAAAATAGCAGATCATATTGATCATTTAAGGCAAATTTTTGAGTGCTGTAAAGAGTTTGGCATCTCCTTAAACCCAAAAAAGAGCATATTTTATGTACATGAAGGAAAATTACTTGGATACATTGTATCTAAGTCAGGCATCATGGTGGACCCTGAACGTGTTGTAGCAATTTTGGAGCTGCCTTTACCACAGCACGAGAAAGGCCTTCAAAGTTTTATTGGCTGCATCAATTTTGTGTGAAGATTTTTGCCTGGTATTGCAGCACTTCTCAAGCCTTTAACAACCATGCTGAAAAAGAATGTAGTTTTTGCATGGACCAAGGAGGCCAAAGAAAATTTTCAAGCCATCAAAAATGCATTAGCAACAGCACTCATCTTAATCAATCCTGATTTCAATAAGGATTTCATTCTTTATGCCTATGGAGGTTATGATGTGATTTCAGCTATGCTAGTACAGAAAAATACAGAGGGATTGGAACAGCCAATCGCATTCTTCAGCAAAGGACTAGAGGAGTATGAATAGTGTTACAACTTTGTGGAAAAACATGTCCTCACTGTTGTAAAAAGTCTTAAGAAATTCAGGCATTTGTTGACACATAATAAGGTTATCTTGCATTTCACACACCAAAGTGTCAAAGAGTTCCTCCTATATAAGGGTTTGAATGAGAAAAGAGTTGGCTGGATCACACGTGTCATGGAGTATGGCGTAGATACTCAGATAACCAAGCTGGTTAGAGGGAAGAGATTATGTGAACAAATTGCAGATAAGGATATTTCAGAACTTGAGAAGCAAGAAAATATAGTTTTGTTGATTGGAGCTACAAGAAACAATAATGAAACAACAAGTTGGTTGCAGGATATGATACATTTTTTGAAAACTAGTCAATGTCCAACCACCTTGGATCGAGCAAAATGAAGATATTATCGCTTGCAATCAATCCCTTTTGTGTTGATTAATGATATTCTATACCAAAAAGACTTCAATGGAGTACTTCTCAGGTGTGTTGATTCATATCAGGTTGCTCAAATATTGCACGAATTCCATGATGGGCATTCAGGAGGACATTTTTCTCCTTAGACAACAGCTTATAAGATTCTAAGAGCAGGCTATTACTGGCCTGATTTGTTCAAGGATTGTCACGCACATGTTAGAAAATGCGCTAAATGCACTATGTTTGCTGGAAAAGAGAGGCTGCCAGCTTTGCCCTTGCAGCCAATTAAAACAGAATAGCCCTTTCAGAAGTGGGGCGTTGATTTTATAGGGCCCATTAACCCTCCATCAAGTGCAGGTCACAAGTGGATTATTACAGCCATTGATTATTTCATGCGTTGGACTAAGGCAACAATATTAAAAGATGCAAATGAAGTAGCAGTCCTAAGTTTTTATGATGACATTGTGAACAGGTTTGGAGTACCTAATTCCATTATTTTAGATAATGTACTTGCTTTCATTGGAATGAAAGTCACTGATTGGGCCTTTACTCATGGGATATATCTTAGCACCAACTCTAATTATTACCCACAGGGTAATGGATTAGTAGAATCTTCAAATAAGAACCTTATAAGGATTATCAAAGGCAATTTGCAGGAAAATCAGAGAGATTGGCATTCAAAGTTGAAAGTTGTCTTATGGGTTGATAGGATTACTCCAAAGCAAGTTATTGGAAACTCACCTTATAGGCTTGTATATGGGAAAGAGGCCAGATTATCCATTGAGACAGAATTACCTGTGCTCGATCTTGCTTCACAACTGGTTTTGTTTGAAGATGGTGATCCTATTTTAGTGCGGTGTGCCCAGCTGATGGAGTTGGAAGAAACTAGAAAAAAGGCCATGGAAACCATGGAGTATCAACAAATGCAGATAAAGAAGAGCTTTGATAAAAGAGCTCGAGGTCAAGAATTACATGTTGGTGACATGGTACTGAAGTGGGATGTTTTGAAGAGCAGGCCAGGCCAGCACAATAAATTTGATCACATGTGGGCTGGCCTGTTTCAAATTGCTGAGTGTAAACAGCATAATGCTTACTAGTTGGCTACCATGGAAGGAGATGTACTAGCAATCCCTATGAACGAGATCCATCTCAAACCATGCTTTGAAGTATGAATTTCAGTCCTACTTTGTACAGACTAGGTTAGTTTCCCTTGTTTTTCAATAAATGCGTTTGCTTTTAGTTTTGTTTTGTTTTCTGTCCTGTTTTGTTTTGTAGTTTAGTTCAATCAAGTTGTTGATTTATGTTGTTTAGCAGTCATATCCACCCATTTCATTCACACATGCATAGATATGTGTGCTTAAATGCATGCACATACCCAACATACGCATACATACACACGTACATATCATTGACACTAAATATGTCTGGTTGCCAACCCTACATATCTGCATACACATGCATATATTACATACATATAGTCACATAAGTTAATACATCCACACATACGCCAACCAAATGGTCGACTATGATGGTTCAAATCCTAAAGTTGATACTTGAGTTTTAACCCTGCATACTCATCAATTTAATAAGAGTTTCCAGTCTTATTAAATTTACGAACATACATTCAAAACTAAACCAACAACTTTAGAGGTCGCTTTGTGTCAGGTTTAGGTGCTAGGAATGCATAATTAGACTCTATGCCCAAGAATAAGGACAACTAAAGCACTGGTTAAATGTCAAGTAGGCAGACATATAGCAGAAGTTGCCAAAAATGTTACTAAAATTTTGCACGTGTAAAATTTTGAGTATACATACAATAAAAGTACAAAAATGTTATTTATTTCATTCAAACAATAGAAACATCCTTGTATTTATTTATTTTCAAATATACATTGATGTTTTCAAACAATGAAATGAATTAATATGTTGAATGGAAAAAGATCTCACACAAGCCGTGAGTATAGCTCACTATATTACATTTCTTTCATAAGGAAATTCATAAACAGATATATATGAATGAAAGAAATAAAGAGTAGAGATAACCAGTCATTGCCTATTGCTTTGACTGGTTATGCACTCTTTCCCTGGCACAATAGAATCCAGCTTCGAGCTCCATGATCTTCAGCATCTGCAAAAAAACATAAAAAGCAACTGATGTTAGATCCCGAAGGATCTAAGCAATGATCGCTCTATTTGTCGATGCATTTCATCATGAAAGAATGCAAACTAAAAGAAAGAAATAAAAGTCATTGTGAGTGTCACGAGCTCGTGCTTGAACCTCACAGAATAAGATGCTACAGGATTACAACAAATAAATAATGATTGCCATCACAATGTTGACTCCAAAGTTTGGGTCTGCAACACATGAAATGAAAGTTGAAAGAAGAATGCACATAGTAGATACAAAGGTTAAGACTGTGCTATAATGTGAACAAAAATGTGTGTTCATCATATTATTGAAGTGTTGTATTGCATACGCAAGAGAAAGTGTGAATGAAATAATAGTTGAAAGATCATATGCAAATCAATTTCATGAAGCAAACAAGTAGTGTTATTATAATTTTTTCTTCAAATTAAAGATCATTCACTAAAATTGCGGAAAATCACTGTCATTTATAGAGCATTGAGAAACTCAGACAGCATGCAATGTTAATATGCTAAACACAATTTCATCAAATAATGGTACTTTGATTCCTGTAGCTTCCCTCCTTTTGAATTGCTATAAAGAGTACAAGCACAAAAGACAAAATAGAATGCTGGAACTTTGCCAACCAATGTAATTTTGGTGGGTCATTCAATGGGAGGATTTGTGGCTAGAGCAGTGGTTGTGCACCCTAATTTGAGAAAAGCTTTAGTGGAGACCATTATCACTCGTTCAAGCCCACATCGATCTCCACCAGTTGCATTGCAATCATCTCTTGGCCACTTCTTTTAACAAGTGAACAAAGCTTAGAGAAGTGGATATAAAATATAGAGGACAAGATCAGGTCGCTGGTATCTGATTCAATACTCCCCAATGTTATAGTTATGTTCATTTCTGGTGGCATTCATGACTATCAAGTATGTTCAACAATGGAGTCTCTAAAAGGAATTTTTCCTCCTACACATGGGTTGACAAATGGTGCTACATGAATGAGGAATGTGTGGCTATCCATGGAACATCAATCAATTCTATGATGCAATCGGTTGGTTATACAAGTCACCCATGCAATGCTTCATTTAGTTGACCAGACTACAAATTAACCATTTTCAAGCACACAAAAGAGGCTAGTAGTATTTAGCTCAACTCTTCATAGTGGAATACCCCAAAAGCTTGATTGGATGAGCAATGTACAACTGCAACATTATGCTAAACATTTTCCAATCACAATAGAAGAGCTAGGTGTTTCAGGGGAGCCTGTATGGATGAAAGATTAATTATTCTATCCTAGATCAACTAAGTGGGCATATGATAGGAGAGATAAAAAACCAGTAAAACCTGTATAGAAGTGTCATTAACAATAGGAAAAAATGAGCATGCTAAAAAAATTTCCAGTGTATATTCATAGAGGAAAATAAGATAAATGACCATGCTTCCAGTCATGGCGGATTCAAGCAATAAATTCTATTTGGGTTTTTTGAAACATAATTTGCTATATATTCAAAGAGAAACTACAAAACTTTAGATGCTATTTGAAAGTGCAGAGAGCCCATTCACGGCTTCAAATTTGTCCCAGCAAAGTCATAGTGACAACAAAAAGTAACAGCAAATTTGTACATGGAATGACCCTCATAACAGATTAATACAAGACACAAGAAACTACATGGCAGCAAATAACAAGCTCGGATTTATTCATTTTTCTTGCAAATCTGTTCGAAAATGGTCTTCTACAACAATATATAGTTTAAAAACAAACACAAGCACATCTCCAGCAAAGAAGGTACCATCATATCACCAAGAGCAAAGGCATGGTATAGGAGTCAAAGGATATGTTTCCAATTTTTCAAAAGAATGTTTGTTAAGAAAGGAGACAGTGAATTCATTCAGAGAAAGAGAACCCAATTCGGGTTTAATATCAATTTGCAGCAATGTACCCATTTTCAAAAATACAAAAAATGTAACTGGAATCAAGTTTCAGCAGATAAGGCTTATCAGCAGATATGGTATCAAGGTAATACACAACAAACAAATCATTCTCAAGTCAAAAAAAAAGTACTGTAATCTCAAGAATATAGAGGAAACATACCTTTAGATGTTATCACAATCTCTGTGCATGAAGGAAATTGACAAATCCTCCATCATGAGATGGTATCAACATCACAGTAAATTCTTGTTAAGAATAGAATACAAAATGCAGGAACCGGAAAAGAAGCATGGCGGCCACGAAATCAAACCCTCATTCCTTTCCACTATTCGAAAGCTCCAGAATGAGAAAACAAGATAAGCTAGGTTTTCTTCAATACGTTTTGCCCTTTGCTATTTTGAAAAATCCTTTGGAGTCTATGACTATATCATGGGATTTTTATCCCTTTTCCTTTATTTTACATAAAACAAAATGAACTACTCTTATCCTTTTGCATAGGATACAATTTGTATAAGAAATAATATTAATGTATTATTTAATATTATTTCTTTCTTTTAAAATGCAAAAGAATAAGAAGGGGAGTTTTAATTTTAATTATTTCTTTTGCATATGTATCACTATAAAAGAAAAATATTTAAATGACGTAATTATAAGTCATTGGATATTTTTCTATTATTAATGCAAAAGGAATGAAATGAGTCATCTTATTCTCCCATTATGGTCTTAAAGTTTACAAGTCAGTTGGGAAACATATGGAGAGAATATAGGGGGTCGGATTTGACTTTGCCATGTTAATTTATGACTCTTTATGACTTGTTAGAGCATTTTTAGGGTAGTTTTGATGAGTCATGGGGGGCAATTATGAGTGAATGGAGTCTTAGACATTATGGGACTTCATTTTGAAGTTTTTTAGCCCTGTTTTTGAGGCTATCCATTGGCATATGAACCAAAAAGTGGGGTATTGTACTTAATTGAGTTGCTTAACTCATTTCATGGGGAGTTCTGATTTTATGATGAAGTTTTGAGACATCCTTTTGGGTCCTAAGCTTTGTTACAGGGTCTGTAATTCAAAATTTTGGAGATACAATATCAGTAACAACACTGTGATCATGCTTTGTGGAGTTAATTGAAGCCTTTTCCTTTCTGCAATTCTGTGTGCATCTTTGAATGATTTGATAGATTAACTTGTGAATGTTTCCTTATTCCTTGTCTTTATGTCTCATTCCAGCACCTTTGTGTAGAAAAGTAATTTTGCTTGCAGGTTGTGATATGTGTTTATAGTTGAAATTAGTTAAAGAGAGGTATTAGTTTATCCTCCTTTTTATAGTTTCAGTCTACAACCTTATTACAAATCATTTGTGCAAGCCCTTACAGGAAGTTCTGTTTTATGATATTTCATAGAGCTATATTATCCTCTCTATTATGTGTGTGTTACATCTTCATAGTAACTTCTGGTGTATCACCTCCTTATTTTAAACTTTAGGTTTTAGGTTTTTTTTCAGTCACTTCTTACCTTTTCCTTGCAAGTTTTTATTAAGTTTTAGAGTGTTTCACTGAAGAATCCAATAGGAGCTAGCCTAGAATCTGGAGGTTTCATTTCATTAGCTAGTCTCACATAGTGAAATTACTCTCATGTTAAGTAAGGGTTACTAAACATTACTAGTTCAGTAGGGTACAAATCCTAAAACTTAACAGTTACATTGCTACTGACCTCTATAGTTGCTACCGAGCTATTCAAGAGAAGTGAAGAAGATCGTAGTGTTAATTGAGCTCTGGTATGTTAACCAAGTTCTACTACATCTACTGAGATCACAGTGTTAACAATATGAATCTAGTCTTGACCGAGTCATGCAGTATCAACCGAGTGATTCAACAGCTACTGAGTTTCTTAGTGTTTACCGAGTTCGAGCTACTTGGAAGTGATTAGTGTGGACCAAGCTTTAAGTTCAATTGAGTGTCAAAGATTGCCGAGTGTTGACAGTGTTTTCCATGTATTAGAACATCACTGAGTTTGTCTTTTGAACCCAAGTTACAACAGTTGGGCTGACTCGATGAATTATGATGAAATTGGTATTGTAGCCAACTCTAGTAAGTTGTTATTCAGATTGGTATATAATCCAAACATATCATTAAAGAATATTATAAGTACATGAGTGCAAATTAAAGAAGGATAGAAGTAGTATAAGGGACAACAAAGATTTATTGATAAAGGGTGCTCTCCTTAATACCATAAACACATAACAGAAATAAAGAAACAATAGCAAATGTGAGAACAAAATATGGACTTCTTATTTGTGACATAAATGCAGAATTATAGAATTCACAAGTATAATATGCGAACCCACACGAGTGCCTTCGTTATAGTAATCTGCAAGACTAAGTTGCAAACTACTGCCCAAAGTTGTCCTAGACAATGTTCGGGTCTTTCTTAAATAGGCAATTTTATGTCGCCCGAGAAGGTTCTAGATGCTCAAACTTAATACCTAGGGCCGACAAATCCTAACAAAACATATAGATTCAGGCAAATACATCTTTGACAATTATTTTAGATATTTCAGGTAGCCCAACTTTGAAAGGCCATACCTCACAAATTGTTGCTCTGATTAGCTATTATAACCACTTTTTAGAAATGTCAGTTCCTTATCTACAGGCTTGAAATTATGCAAGCGCCCTTCTTTTGAGTTTTTGGACCTCATTTGAGCACTCTAAGGCCTCCAATGGTGAGCCTGAAGATTTTTCTGTAAATTTTTCCACCAAAAATCCACAATAACTTCTCTGATACTTAAGCTGGAGCAATGAGATTTTTATGGTAGGCTTATAAGTCTAAAATGAACCTTCATGTAAAAAATGAGAACATTCTGAGCTCCTATGACAAACTAACTAAAAATAACAAGTTCCCATAAATAGTAACCACCCTATCTAGTAGTCCTTATTAAAATAGAAAAGACTAAAAAAACATATTTTTGGGTGATACAAGATTGCTCTTACTGATGCTCCTGCATCATTTATCTATCACAGTTTAGTGATCATTGTAATACAAGGAATCTCATTCAGCAAATCAATGTTGTAGATCATAGATCAGCCACTGGTTCATCCTAACATGTGTATTAGTTAAATCTTTTAATCGGGTAGACTTAATAGTCTTTTTCTAAATCTCTTAACCAAGTGCATACTTCATTGTATGTTTGTAAATCCTTTAACAAGGTGGACCTTGTGGTCCTTATTGCTCCTAATAGGTCAGATCACCAGAAGTAGTCAATTGTAAGCCTTAACAGGTTAACTTTATACTGCAGTACTAAAGTTTGTGGGTATCATCCCCACCCCAATTTTACTTTCTATGTGGAAGGTTTATGGGTCACCATATCTTGTGTCAAAGTGTTATGAATATTTTATTGCTTTCATTCTTTCATGCATGCAATTAGATTAGAATATTATATGAAGGATTAATTGGTGAATTGAGTTAAAATTTTATAGGTTCTTGATTCATCCCTCATGTCTCAGTATCCTTGCCTACCTTATATTTCCAACAATTGGTATCAAAGATTATGGTTCTCAAAGAAGAAGTCTGATAGCTTGAGATAAGATCAGAGGCAATGGAGGTATACAAGCTAGATAAGGCTATTGAGAATGATAAGTTGGATATGGAATTGTCCATTGGACAACTCAAGAAAGTAAAGGAGCAAGTCTCTCAATCATTGAAAAGAAAGAAAGATCTTGTAGTATAAAAAGATGACAATCTCTACATTGAAGACCTATGTCCAAAAAAAAATCAGATGAAGTTGATGCATCAATCAAAGACCGATTAGAAAAGAACTCCAATATTCAAGAAGAAGTTAGAAAGCTAAAAAGAGAGCAAGGAATCTACTCAATTAGATTATGTGAAGTCATGGAAGAGGAAGACAATGCCAAAGAAGTGATTTCAAGACCTTACCAATGCAAATTCACTTCTTTGGCTTTATCTTCCTCTTTCAAGAAGTGATGGAAATTCAAGACCTTACCAAGCTAGGTCAAGTTGCAAGACCTTACTAAGCGAGGTTCGAATACACTAGGACATCGGATATAGATACTGAGTGATGGTGACTCTTTCGAGCTATGAATGTCTCCTGAGCATTAAAATCCAAACCAAGTGGAGGATAGTCTATCACTGAGCAAGTATGAAGTACGAAGCATTAATGGCATCAAAAAGAGGAAATTCATTAAAAAGGAAGAAATTAATTGTATCATTTCAATGCACATTTCCAAATCTATTTGTGAAGAGTGAATTCAGAGCCCCTGAGAAATTTGAGTTTTTTTTTTGAAGATTTATCATATTTTCTAAAACCATACTAAGAAATGGCATCATCAAGCAGCAAAATTGAGAAAGGCTATGAAATGTTGATACGTGGAGTCAACTGCAAGGCACCTACATTCAAGTTAAGTCCATCGATTGCAAAAGCACTTGACCCAATTGGTGCACAGTCTCAAATTTTGCCCAAGGTAGTTCTTGTCCATGACATCCGTTCATTCTACCACTGTTCTATTTAGGAGCTTGGTACTCTAGAAATGAATGAGGCATTCAATGAATTATGTGTAGATGGTGTATTGAAGCCTGAAAATCAACATTTGGAAACTAAGGATTTGACACATATTTCACATATGCCAAGGGAATTTCAAGTCAAATGGATTAGACTTATCGTAAGCCATGTTCAACATGGGCAATTTGTTGACATTATGGTCAAGTTTGTTTATTAGTGACTCACATTTAGTTAATTGGTTATCAACTACCAAGCTTATCTTGTAATTTATAGTGTTAACTAAGCAATCCAATTACTACTAAGTTCTACAGTTACTACCAAGTTTCAGAATCTACATTCAATTCATGCTAAGCAATATCTATCGAGTTCATCAATGATAATGCAAACCGAGCTTCATAGTACTAGCCGAGTTGCACAGTGTCAACCATGTTTGCCAATGTCCACTAAGTTTGCAATGTCAGTGATGTGAATCTAGTAATGACTGAGTCAAGGAGGGTCAACCAAGTGATTCAGTTTATACTGACCTTGCAGTGTTAGTGTTGACTAAGCTATGTAGTGTCAACTAAGTGATTCAGTTTATATGTCAAGTTTCATAGTGTTCATCGAGTCACTAGTGCTAACCCAGTTTAGACTATTTGGAAGTGATTAGTATGAACTGAGCTTCTATGTCTACCAAGAACATGATGATGCCAAGTGTTGACAATGGTTGTCGAGTATCAGAACCTCACCAAGTTTTTCTTCAGAACTCGACTGTCAGCAGTTGGGCCGACTTTGTGATCTTGATGGAAACTTACATTGTAGCTAACTTTGTTGAATTGTATTTTGGATTGGTATATATGTAATGTATTATATCACATCCAAATATGAAAATGTTGAAAAAAAAGCAAGCATATGAGCAGAAATGTGAATTAAGAAGGCTAGAAACAGTATAAGGGATGACAAAGATTTATCACAACAAGGTGATCTTTACATTTCAAAGGAATCTCAACCAGCAGATCAGAGTTGCAAATTAGAGATCAACCATTGGTTTATCCTAATAACTGTATCAACTAAATCATTTCATAAGGAAGACTCAACAATCTTTTGAAAATCTCTTTTCCAAGTTCATACTTCATTTTATGTTTTGTAAATCCTTTAACAAGGTGGACCTAGCAATCCTTATTGCTCCTAATAGGGAAAATCATCAAAAGTGATCAATTGTAAGCCTCAATTGGCTAACTTTATACTACAGCACTAAAGCTTGTGGGTATCATCCCCACCCCAGTTTTACTCTCTATTTGGAAGGTTTATGGGTCACCATATCTTGTGTAAAACTGTTATGAATGTTTTAATGCTTTCATTTTTTCATGCATGCAATTAGATCAAAATATTCTATGAAGGATCAATTGATGAAATAAGTTGAAGTTTTATTGGTTCCTGATTAACCCACCGCCCCCCAAGTAACCTTGCCTGCCTCATATTTCCAGCAATTGGTATCAGAGCTTTGTGGTTCTCAAAGAAAAAGTTGAACAGCTTGAGCAAAGATCAAAGGCAATGGAGGTATACAGGCTATATAAGGCTATTGACAATGAAAAATTGGATTTGGAATTAGTCATTGGTCATCTAAAGAAAGAAAAGGAGCAACTCTCCCAATCATTAAAAAGAAGGAAAGATCTTTCAATTCAAACGAATGTCAATCTCTACACTAAAGAAATAATTGAAGATACCTATCCAAAAAGAAATTTAGATGAAGCCGATGAGGCAATCAAAGACCTATTGGAAAAGAATTGCAATCTTCAAGAAGTTAGAAAGCTGAAAAAAGAAAAAGAAATCCAGTCAGTAAGACTATGTGAAGTCATGGAGGAAAAAGACAAATCCAAGGAAGAGATAGAAGGAAAGAATAATGAAATTCAACATCTATCCCTTTAGCAGGCAAACTTCATAGATCGGCTTACTAATGCCAATAAAGAAATCGTGAATCTAAGACAAGAAAATGAAAGATTTCAGAATGATCTAAATACCAAAAAAAAACCAATAAAAGAATGTTGAAATCTCAAGCAAATATGAATCAGTTGAATGAGCCAAGTCAGTACACACACAAAGGCAAAGCTGGAATAGTATACACAAAAGAAGGTGAATCATCCAAGCAAGGAGCTCAAAAGAATCAAAGGCCTACTTGCAATCATTATGGTTAGTTAGGTCATACATCAAGCAAATGTTAGAGTAATGGTAAAGCAAAATTCAATGGAAAGTGTTACAATTGCAATAAGCATGGTCATAGAGAAAGTGAATGCAAAGAGAAACCTAAGTTCGAAGGTAAATGTCACAAGTGCAATAAACAAGGACACAAATATTCTAAATGCAAAACCAAGATATTGAATCCAGTAGAACAGATTGTGAAAGCCATATTTGGATGGGACTACAACACTTGGTGTAGATGCCACTACTGTAGAGAATTTGGGCACATTGGAGCAAATTGTGTGAAAAATCGCATGAGGACAAGAGACACCACTAGAAGATGTTTTATTTGTACAGAACTTGGATACCTTGTCAAGAAATTTATAAATACTAGAAGAATTAAAAATGAAAAAAAAGGTAGAGTTAACAATATCAGAAAGCAAATGAGGCAGCAATGGATTCAAAAATCTTCCAAGGATGCAAGTCTGAGTCATGAAGCAGATGTCACTCAAGAATTGGGTGACTCAATCATGCCAACTTGAATTCTCACATGAATAACTAGAACTAAGACTCTAAAGCAGACACCTCACATCAATTCCAACCAACAAAAATAAAAGATCACTGAGTGATTGCAAAAATTCAAGACCTTACTGAGCTAGGTCGGGTTGCAAGACCCTGCCGAGCTAGGTCGGGATACATTGAAACATTGTGTGGACACCAGGCTATGAATGATGTTACCAAGCATTAAGGTTGAACTGAGTGGAAGATAGTCTATCACCAAATGAATAATCATACCAAGCATTAATGGCACTTAAAAAGAAAAAAAATGTTAAAAGGAAGGAAATTGAATTCAATTTTCACTATGAATTTTTGAAGAGCTATTTGCAAAGAGCAATTTCTATGCTTCCAAGTGATCTGTGTGTTTGTTGTTGAAGATTTTTGTGTTTTCATAAACCCTACGAAGCATGGCATCCTCTAGTAGTAAAAATAGGAAAGGATCTGAGATGTTGGTTCATGGAATTAAATGGAAGGCACCAGACTTCAAGTTGAGTCTGACAATTGCATAAGCACTTGACCTAGCTAGAGCTCAATCATAGATTCCACCCAAGGTATTACTTGCTAGCTATATTTGTTCATATTTTCACTATTCAATTTAAGAACTTGGAACCCTAGAGATGGATGAATCTTTGAGCAAGTTATGTGTTAATGGTGTGTTGAAACCCGAGCATCAACATTTGGAGACCAAGGGTTTAACACACATTACGCATATGCCCCAAGATTTTCAAATTAAATTGATCAGGTTTATTCTTAGCCATGTACACAATAGGCAGTTATGGTTGGAGAAACTTATTCAAATCACAAAGAAAATGATTCACAGGATAATAGCATTATCAATGTTGAAGAAGGCTAAAACTACCAAAACCCTAAGTCAAGTAGAACTAGAAAATAAAACTCTTACCGAGTGAAATGGAAGAGGTATGAAAATAAAAAATGTGACTGACATGGAACTAAAATTTGGAATTCATGTGATTTCTCATAAGTTCTATAGCTCTAGCAGTCTCAACAATGTGTTGTGTAAGGCAGTTGATCTGGCTCTCGAGGTAGTGAAGAACAACATGTCCTTTGACCTTGCTAGGCTAATGTTGAATTAGTTTAACAAGAAAATGGAGAGCATTATGACTTCAAAGAAAAATCCCTCTAAGTTTGGTTCACTCTTAACTTATTTATTCTTCTTTGTGCAAAAGTTTTTCCCTTCTAAAGGTTTAGTTGTATGGAGAAAAGATGTAACATTAAAATATCAGATTAACAAATATATAGTAGAGATGGGTGAGAGCTTTGTCAGTATTTGGACAATTATTTTGATTCATTTAAGGAAAAGATGAATAACAAATATAAAATTCCAAAGAAACTTGTAGAAGATTACAAGGATGATGTTTGTTTCATGGTAGATTATGAAAAAGTGTACATTCAAGTAGTCAAACCTAGAGTGGTGTGGGTTAAGCCTATAAGCTATGAGGTTAACATTGAGGCACTATTGAATGAACCTATGGATCCCAAGGCCACATATTTTGGTACTTATGATGAAGTCAAAGCTAGAATAGAAATTAAAATCAAGCTTCCTCAAGTAGTTAGCAAAGGAAAGAAAAGGATAGCAAAGCTGAGACAAGCAAGTTCTACTCTCGTGTTGACTGAAGGAAAAGGAGATGACATAGAAGAAGATGAAACAAAGGATGAAATAGAAGAAAAAAAGTCTAAAGAAGAAGAGCCAATCAGGAAGAAAGGTAAGGTTATCATAACCATACCTACCAAGTCATCTACTACAGTATTCACTAGAAGAGCATCAAGCTCTAGAAAGAAATTGAAACTAGGTGAGGAGGATGCTAAGGAAATTATGTTCAAAAAGCCTCCACCTACATTCCAAGAAAAGTTAAATGAAATAGAAAGAGGAGCTGGAATGGAAAACTTCAAGGCACTAAAATATGAAACCAAGACTACAGATGAGAAAAAGCAAGTTGAAGACATGATGATGACAAATTTGGATAAATGGAAATACTCTCTTGATCAACTTGTACAAAAAATTCCATACGAGCTTATGCAAGCAATCAAGCCAAGATGGGAAAATGCCAAGAAAACTGCAAAAGACATCTATGAACAGACTTTGAGGCAACTCATGCCGAGTCTTAGTAACAAAGAGGTAAAAGATTCCATGAATAAAAATGAGGAGAAACTCACTCTGACATTCAATACATGTCTTGTGCTAATAAAAGACATAGAATCCACAGTGAAGACAACTACTACCACATGGAAGAACATTTACAACCTTCATCAACCGAGTGATTTTATTGTTCATGTCAATGATAAAGAGGATGAAGATGATAAGGAAGATAATGAAATTGATGATGATGAAGATGTAGAAATAAAGGATGGTGTAAATCTAGATGATGAGGAGAAAGAATAGGAAGCTACCAAGGAGAATCTCCCTGAGATTTAGAGTGTTGAGGAAACTGACCCAGAGAAAATAACAGTAGCAATTATGGCCTCATTTCCTCAATCTCTGAGCAAAGCTTTAATTCCATCAAGCTCAAAGAAAGCTTATGTCAAGTTGGTTGAGGTAACGACTACAATACCTAGCACCCAATCAATCTTTGCACCTGTTCAGCTGAGTACCATATTGACTAAAGTGATCAACACTTCATCTACCAAGCAGCTAGTGCCTCCACCATCATTAGATTTGGCTGCTTGGCAATAAGGTATTTTTACTATCAGTTCAATATCTACTTTTGTTTCTAGCCCCTCTATTTCTACTATTGTTACAATTCCAAGTGTGGAACTAGTAAGTATAAGGACAGTTGAGAGCAAGCCTCAATTGAGTACAAAAGCTTCTAGTAAGGAAAAAGGTAAAGAAGAAGACATTGATCTGGATGAGGATGTAGTTATCTTGAATTGGGATATCTCTACTCTAAATATTGATCAAATGCACATCATAGGTGAACTATTGCAAAAGAAAGCTAAGCAACATAAGCTTAGAGAAGAAAAGAGAAGAGAAAACCAAGTGCTTGAAGATATGAAGAACATACTTGTAGATGTACTAAGCACTAAAGTTGATAGTACACAACCTATTTTGGTTCACTTAGCAAAAGTTGTCTGAAAATTCAATGAAGATCTGAATGGATAAGAAAAGTTGCTACATAGAGCAAAGAGGAAATTTGAGAACAAAGTATTGGAGCAAGTTGCACAAAAAATTGCAATAAATCAAGTAGAATTGTCTACAATTCTCAGCTTATTGGAAACCTCTACAAATAATGTTACTTCATTATTTAATAAGTTGTGTGATACATCTATCTTCACTCAGGAAATCAAATATAAACTATCTAAGATAGATGAAGACTTGAAGGCAAGTGCACACCAATTGTCACTTGACCCAAGCTACAGTACTGCTTATTATTCAAAGATCAAATATTTGACAAATTTGCAAGCATAATTACTAAGGGAAGAGGCCAGGATAAGGGCCACACTTGCAAACATCCAAGACACGATTCTCCCAAACATGGGTGAATTGCATAAACACATTACACATGCCAAAACTCTCATCCATGACAATAACTTCTCCATAGCTAATCACATAATGGAGTTATCAATAGAAGTAAATATTGCATTTCATGCAAGTAAGGTGTTACAAGAAAATTGAGACAAGACAATGACACTAATTTTGAAGGTACATTTTGACTTCTTGTCACATTTTGGCATCACCACGTAGTATACACCTTTGGCATTTATGTCAAAAAGGGGGAGAAGATAAGAGAAGTATATATATATGTGTGTGTGTGTGTAGAAAATTATAATGTGTGTATATATCTATAAAGGAGAAACATAATATTATACATATACATGTTGAGATAATCAGAAAACATTCCTTACAAAAGCAATTTTGAAATTTTTTTAAAATAGAGTATGTTACTGAGTTGAAGACATAGGATGGAGATAAAATAAATGTTTTGATCTGAAATTTTTTAGTATTCAATTTTGGATTGATAAGTGTTTTTGTCAGTAATTCCAAAGGGGGAGATTGTTGACATTATGGTCAATTTTTTTTTATTAATGACTCACACTTAGTCAATTGGTTAACATCTACCGAGCTTATCTTGTAGTCTACAGTGTTAACTAAGCAATCTATTTACTATCAAGTTGAATAGTTGCTATCGAGTTTTAGAATCTACATTCAGTTCATGACGAGCAATATCTACTGAGTTCATCAATGACAGTGCAAACTGAGCTTCACAATACTAACCAAGTTGCATAGTGTCAACTATTTTCTCCGGTGTCTACTAAGTCAACAGTGTCAATGATGTGAATCTAGTGTTTACCGAGTCAAGGAGTGTCAACCAAGTGATTTAGTTTATATTGACCTCACAGTGTTAGTGTTGACCAAGCCATGTAGTGTCAACCAAATGATTTAGTTTATATGTCAAGTTTCACAGTGTTCACTGAGTCACTAGTGTTCACTGAGTTCATACTACTTGGAAGTGATTAGTATGAACCGAGCTTCTACATCTACCAAGAGCATGGCAATGTCGAATGTTGACAATGGTTGCCAAGTATTAGAACCTCACCGAGTTTGTCTTTGGAACCCAAGTGTCAGTAGTTGGGCTGACTTTGTGATCTTGATGGAAACTTACATTGTAATTGACTTTGTTGAATTGTATTTTGGATTGGTGTATATGTAATGTATTATATCACATCCAAATATGAGAATGTTTTAAAAAAGCAAGCCTATGAGAAAAAGTGTGAATTAAGAAGGCTACAATTAGTACAAGGGATGACAAAGATTTATCTATCACAAAAAGGTGATCTTTACGTTTCAAAGGAATCTCAACCAACAAATCAGAGTTGTAGATCAAAGATCAGTCATTGGTTCATCCTAATAGGTGTATCAACTAAATCCTTTCACAAGGTAGGCTTAATAGTCTTTTGCAAATCTCTTTACCGGGTGAATAATTCATTGTATATTTTGTAAATCCTTTCACAAGGTGGACCCAGTAGTCCTTATTGCTCCTAACAAGGCAGATCATCAAAAGTGATCAATTGTAAGCCTTAACCAACTAACTTTACACTATAGTACCAAAGCTTGTGGGTATCATCCCCACCCCAGCTTTACTTTCTATTTGGAAGGTATCTAGGTCACCATATATTGTGTAAAAGTGTTATGAATGTTTTAATGCTTTCAGTTTTTCATGCATGCAATTAGATCAAAATATTATACGAAGGATTAATTGATGATATAAGTTGAATTTTTATTGATTCCTAATTCACCCCCCTAGTAACCTCGCCTACCTCATATTTCCAACAAAATTATGGTTGGACCAACCCATTCATATTACAAAGAAAATGGTTCACAGAATCACTGGACTATCAATGTTAAATAAAACAAAGACCACCAAGACCCCAGCTTGGGATGAATTGGCTAAGCGAACTCTTATCGAGTGGGACAGAAGAGACATGAAGTTGAATGGCATAACAAACATGGAGATGAAGTTTGACATACATGGCATAACAAACATGGAGATGAAGTTTGACATACATGGCATAACAAACATGGAGATGAAGTTTGACATACATGTGATTGCTCACAAAATATACAGCTCAAGTCGGTTGAACACCGTGTCATGTGAAGCTGTTGATCTTGCATACAAGGTGGTAAATAATAATCTATCCTTTGACCTTGCTGATTTGTTGTTGAACCAATTCAATAAGAACATGGAGAGCATTAGAGTTTCAAAGAACAACCCATGTAAATTTGGTTCCCTTTTAACATGTCTATTCTTCTTTGTTCAAGAGTTTTCCCCTTCCAAAGGTTTTGTAGTACGAAGGAAAGATGTTCCATTTTTATATCAAATAAATGAATATATAGCAGAAATTGATGGGAATTTTGACAACATCATGGATAATTTTTTTGAAAAATTCAAAGAAAAGATGCAAAATAGGTTTAGGATACCTAGGAAGCTTGTGGAAGACTATGAGCAAGATATTTGTTTCATGGTTGACTGTGACAAAGTTTATATTCAAGCAGTCAAACCTGGAGTGGAATGAGTCAAACCTCTAGAGTATGAGGTTAACATTTATGACACTAAGGATATCATTAAAGCTTTGTTAATAAGCTTTTGGATCCCAAAGCCACCTATTTTAGAACATATGATGAAGCAAAGGAAAGAATCAAGCTACCTCAAGTAGTGAACAAAGGAAGGAAGAGGGTAGAAAAGTTAATGAAAAACACAAAGCAAACAAGTTCTCCTCTCATGTTGACAGAAGGCAAAGGCGATGATGAAGAGGATGAAGCAGAGGAATTTGAATTTGAGAAGGAAGAGCCTCCCAAGAAGAAGGGGAAGGTCATTATAACTAGACCTGCCAAATCCTCCCTTGTTGTATTTACAAGAAGGGCAGCCAAATCCAAAAGGAAGTTGAAGTTAGGTGAAGATGAAGCTAAATAGATTATCTTCAAAAGATCTACACCTACACTCTAAGAAATATTGAAGAGGATGGAAGAAGGAATTGGCATGACATGTTTTAAGTTTCTCAAGTATGAGGCAAGGAATGAAGAAGAGAAAAGACAGATTGAGGATACTCTTGTGACTAAATTGGGCAAATAGAAGTATTTACTAGATGAACTTTCATAGTAAATTCCTAATGAACTTATGAAAGGCAATAAAACCTAGATGTGAAAATGTAAAGAAGACTATCAAGGACATCTTTGAATAAACTTTGAAGCAACTCATGTCAAGTCTTAGTGAGAAGGAAGTAAAGGAATCCTTGAAGCAAAATGAGAGGAAGTTCACTCTCAAGTTAAACACGTGTATGATATTGCTTAAAGATATTGAATATGTGGTGAAGACAACTACTACTACATGGAAAAACATCTATCAGTTGCATCAACCCAGTGATTTTGTTGTGCATGTTGATGACAAAGATGAGGAAGATGAGGAAGAAGAAGTAGAAATAAAAGATGATGAGATAGATGATGTCAATCTTGATGATGAGGATGAAGAAAAGGAAGTTACTAGAGGAAGCTTTCCAGAGATACAAAGCATTGAGGAAACAAATGCAGAGAAAATTGTAATAGTAGTCATGGCTTCATTTCCTCACTCTTTGAGAAAAGCCTTAGTGTAATCAAGCTCTAAGAAAGCTTCTACCAAGTTGGTTGTGGATACTACTACCACACCAAGCACCCAACCAAGCTCTGGATATGTTTTGTCGAGTGTCACATTGATTGAAGTGTCGAGCATTTCATCTACCGAGCAACAAGTTTCTCCATCATCAGGCTTGATAAAGAAACACCAAGGTATTCTAATTGTCAGTACTATTTCTACATTTTTTGCTATTCCACCTATTTCTATAATTATTTATATTATGAGTGTATCCATAGCTAGTGCAATGACTGTTGAGAATTAGTCTCAATCGAGCACTAAAGTTCTAAATAAGGGTAAATAAATTGGTTCATCTATAATTTCAAAAGAAAAGGGGAAAGAGGAAGCAATTGATCTAGGTGAGGACATTATTATTCCAAATTGGGATATCTCTATCCTCACTCCTAATCAAATGGATACCTTGGGAGAAATATTAAAGAAAAGGGCTAAGCAAAAAAAATTTAGAGAAGAAAAGAAGAAACAAACTCAAATCCCTAAGGACATAAAAATATATTTGTTGATGCTTTGAATATTGAGGTTGATGGAAAATAACCTATTTTGAATCAATTAGTTGAAATTGTCCACGAATATAATGAAGATCTGAATGGACAAGAAAAACTACTACAAAGAGCTGAAAAAAAATTTGAGAATAGAGTGTTGGAGTAAGTTGCACAGAAAATTGCAATAGATCAAGTAGAGTTATCTATTATTCTTGTTAATTGGAAACATCTGTAAATAATGTTATTTCATTGTTTATCAAATTGAGTGACACATCTATCTTCACAAAGGAAATCAAGGATAAATTGTCCAAGATAGATGAAGATACGAAGGCAAGTGCACACTAGCTATTACTTGACCCAAGTTATAGTTATGCACACTTCACAAAGATTAGATAGCTAACAAATCTGCAGGCAAAATTATTGAACAAAGAAGCCAGAATCGGGGCCACACTTGCAAAAATTCAGGGCATAATTCTTCCAAACATGGATGCATTGCATAAACACATTACACATGCAAAGACTCTCATCCATGACAATAACTTCTCTATAGCTGACGATATGATGGAACTGTGAGTAGAAGTTTAGATAGCCTTGCATGCAAGTAAGGTATTACAAGAGAATCAAGACAAGACTATGGTACTAATCTTGAAGGTACATTCGGTTAGAGTAAGTTATTTATTACTCTAGTTGTTTTTTTTTTTTTTAGAGGGGTAAACGCTTTGACCTGGAGCTATGAACCAGTGAGGCCACAAACGGGGGACCTCATCCCCATTATATTTGAACCTTGATGGCAAGGACAACAACTCAATAACTTAACCATCACAACATGCCACTAGTTGATTTAACTCTCTTAGGTGCATATAATTAATATTTTATATTAATTATAATGTGCAAACCTAGTTTTCTTTCCTTTAGGGTTTCGTTCACCTTAAAAGGTTGAACTTTTGTATTTTTTTTTCATAACTTAGAATACATTTTCTCTCTCACATTCTTGAGAACTTCTAAGCTCTGCTTTTTCTATTTTTTGGTTTCTCTTCATTGCAGGATATTTGCATGCAGGTGTTCTTGAGGATATGTGAAGTTGGTTTTCTCAACTTCTACATGGTATCAGAGCTTGTTGTCGGGACCCATTTTCCTGCTTTCATAGCTTTTCTAGGTTAGCTTCCTCCTAAGCTTCGCTTAAGGGGGGTGTTAGAGTAAGTTATTTATTACTCTAGTTGCTTTAGCTCTCTTAGGTGCATATAATTAATATTTTATATTAACTATAATGTGCAAACCTAGTTTTCTCTCCTTTAGGGTTTCGTTCACCTTAAAAGGTTGAACTTTTGTATTTTGTTTTCATAACTTAGAATATGTTTTCGCTCTCACATTCTTGAGAACTTGTAAGCTCTGCTTTTTTCATTTTCTGGTTTCTCTTCATTGTAGGATATTTGCATGAAAGTGTTCTTGAGGATCTGTGAAGTTGATTTTCTCAACTTCTACACATTCTAATTTCTTGTCACATTTTGGTACTAACATATAGATATTATACACCTTTGGCATTTATGTCAGAAAGGGGGAGAAGATATTGTATATTGTATTATTACATAAAGAGGGAGAAGATATTGTATATTGTATTATTACATAAAGAGGGAGAAGATATTGTAAAAGGAGGAGAAGTATACTATACTCCAGATGTATATAGGAGAGTTATATTTATGGGGGAGTAGTATAGTATTATGAAAATATTTGTATAGATAAGCAAAAAATATCTTTACAAAAGAAAATTTGAAAATCAGAAAAACAAAGTATGTTACTGAGCTACAGCTACAATAAGCCAAAACTGAGTTGAAGACACAATATGGTGATAAAGAAGGTTTTTACTTGTAATTCTGAGTATTTAGCTATTTTTTATTTGATAAGTGTTTTTGTCACTAATGTCAAAGGTGAAGATTGTTGACATTAAGGTAAATTTTTCTATCAGTGACTCAACACTTAATCAAATAGTTACATTGCTACTGAGCTCTACAATTGTTGCCAAGCTTATCATTCATCCTCTAGTGTTAACCTAGTGTTTCAGTTGCTCCCAAGCACCTGAGTCAATTTATTGTGTTTTCCAAGCCACAGAGTGTTTACCGAGCTTCAAAGACTATGTACAGTGCAAACTGAGTGTAGTAGAGGTTATTGAGCTATTCAGTAGAAGTGAAGAAGATTGTAGTGTTAATTGATCTCTGGTATGTTAACCAAGTTCAATTGTATCTACTGAGCTCATGGTGTTAACAATATGAATCTAGTGTTGACCGAGTCATGCAGTGTCAACTGAGTGATTCAACAGCTACCGAGTTTTTCAATGTTCACCGAGTCACACAGTGCTGACCAAGTTTGAGCTACTTGGAAGTGATTAGTATGGACCGAGCTTCAAGTTTGTCCAAGTGCCAAAGATTGTTGAGTGTTAACAGTGTTTGTCATGTATCAGAACATCACCAAGTTTGTCTTTTGAACCCGAGTTATAACAGTTGGGACGACTTTGTGAATTATGATGAAATTGGTATTGTAGCCGACTCCACTAAGTCTTTATTTGGATTGGTATATATGTAATGCATTGTATCATATAAAAACATGTCATTGAAGAAGATTATGAAGTACGTGAGTGTGAATTAAAGAAGGCTACACCTGGTATAGGGGAAAACAAAGATTCATCTATCACAATTAGGTGATCATTGCAATACAAGGAATCTTATTCAACAAATCAAAGTTGTGGATCAGAGATCTACCACTAGTTCATCCTAACAGGTGTATTAGGTAAATCCTTTAACTGGGTAGACTTAATAGTCTTTTGCTAAATCTCTTAACTAAGTGCATACTTCATTGTATGTTCGTAAATCCTTTAACAAGGTGGACCTCACAGTCCTTATTACTCCTAATAGGTAGATCACCAGAAGTGGTTAATTATAAGCCTTAAGAAGTTAACTTTACACTGCAGTACGAAAGCTTGTGGGTATCATCCTCACCCTAGTTTTACTCTCTATTTAGAAGGTTTATGGGTCACCATATCTTGTGTCAAAGTGTTATGAATGTTTTATTTCTTTCATTCTTTCATGCATGCAATTAGATCATAATGTTATATGAAGGATTAATTGGTGAAGTGAGTTAAAGTTTTATAGGTTCCTGATTCACCCCTCCCCTCTCAGTAACCTTTCCTACCTTATATTTCCAACACTTTTAGTGTTAACTAAGTAGTTGTTTAATGAAGGATATCTTGCTTGCAATATTGATTAAGTGGTTAGGCATTAAAGGACTCACAGTGTTAACCAAGCGTTTAATCTTAATATTGACCGAGTGACTACAAAATGCAATTGTCTAATATTTAATTGATCGAGGTTGACTATTGGATGTTTATTGGTTATTTGGAAGGATATTCAAGCCAACTTATCTTAACTTATGATACATAAGAAAGGTCAAGTTGCGAGGATAAGGTGCACAAGTGAAATATGAAAAAGATGGATATGTGAGTGAAGGAAAAGGCAGAGCAAGAAAGTGTGAAAAATAATCTAAGAAGAACATCTGATCAATAAGGATCTAGAGATTAAGCTAGAAAAGAGATCTGAATCTGCAAAGATAATTGCTTCATAAATCAGGTCAAATTCTTGTTACCTTCTAACCATTGTAGTAGTATAGAAATCTCTTAACAAAGTTGACTTAACAATCATATTGTAAATCCTCTAACAAGGTGACATTTCAAGATTTAAGTGTTTGAAGACCTCTAACTAGGCCACTCCTAACAAGGTGATCTAAATCCTCTAACAAGGTCATACTTAACAGTATATTTAGTAACCTTCAACAAGGTTGGCTCCTAACATGGGTTACTTCAAAAGAGTGAAAGTTATTATGACCAGTTGCAATGTGGTTTTTCCCAAATTAGGTTTCCACATTAAATATTGGTGTCATATGTGTTCGTGTTATTCTCTCAATGCTTTATGTTTCTGCAACTAAGTCAGTAAATGTTAAAATAGTTTAATATTCAATATAAGATTGCTTTGTAACCAAATTTCAATATTAGCTTAGATATAACTAAGTCAAACAGTAATGCATTATTAATGAAAAGTTTGATTTGACATCTAGGGACAAGGAATTATTTTTGTTGTAACTAATTCACCCTTCCCTTCTCTGTTACAATCTTCATTTCCAACAATATTATCCCCACCGTAGTTTTTATCCTCTCATCGAGGACTTCCACACATAAAACACTTGTGTCAACTTGATGAATGCTTTTTTGTGTGAGTTAATATGTTTCTATCTTACTATTTTTATCTTGTTTCTAAGAGTGAAGTGGGTTACAACAAGCGTAGTTGAAATAGTGAAGAAAATAACTAGTTTTACAAATAGTATTGATTCATTCCTCCTTCTTAGTATCGATTAGGACCATTAATGTGCTGTGTAACTTGTAAATGTTTTCCTTGTTAAAAAAAAAAACCTTAAAGTTATTAAATATGTACTTCCTCTTCTAGTATTCTATTTATAGCTTTTGACTCTGCATCCATTTGGTAAACTTTAAAACCTTTGTAAGCTGCAAATGCTAGTAGTAGTATAATTCCTTCCAATCTAGCAATTGGTACAAATATTTCTCTATAATCCCATCCTTCCTCATGTGTATAACCCTTGCAGACTAATCAATCTTTGTTTCTTATGATTTCATTTTCATTGGACTTGTTTCTAAAAACCCTCTTTGTTCCTATAACATTTTTGTCTTTAGGCCTGGGAACTAATGACAAAATATTATTCCTCTCAATTTGTTCTAGATCTTCCTTCACTACATGTTTCCAGTCTTCATCTCTTAATGCATTGTTAACTATCTTGGGTTTTATCTCTGATATTAGACATGTTTTATTCCTTTCTCTTGATCAACTTCTAATCAATACTCCTTCATATTTGTCTCCATTTTTGTCTGATAGGCTATGATTGATTCGTATACATCTTGGTGTGACAAATTTCATATTCTGATTTTGCTCCTCATTCAGTTGTCCCTATTGTGGTGTTATTAGATGACATTTTGTTCTTGGTTGAGTGTTATCAGTTCATATAGTCAAATGTTGAACCTCTATCTTCTTAGGTTCAAAATATATCCTTTATTATATTCTTCAGGCTTATTCCTACTATTTTCTTCATTCTGTTCAGAGAACTCATCTATCTTCACATTAGAGCTTTTAACTATCTTATTGACCTTTAAATTAAAATACTTGTATGCTTTGCTTCTAGTTGAATATCCTATAAATATTCCTTCTTTACTTTAATTGTCAAGATTTCAACTTATCCCATCCTTCTTAATGTAGAAATTGCTTCCAAATATTTTGAAATAGCTAAGATTAGGTATTTGTCCATATAAAATTTTATAGGGTGTCTTTTTCACTCTTTTTTATGAGCTTTACTCGATTACATGTATAGATTGTTGTATTTGAGGCTTCTCTCTAGTACTTTTGTGATACTTTATTCAGACTTAATAGTGTTCTTGTGCATTCTACTATGGATCTATTTATTCTTTCTATAATACCATTCCACTAGGGTGTTCTTAGTGTTGTTAGACATCTTTTAATTCCATTTTCCTCATGATATTCATTGATCTCTTTAGATGTGATTCACCTCCTCTAGCTGATCTAAGACAATTCAAAGTTCTTCCTATTTCTGTCTCCACTCTTGCCTTATATTTCTTGAACATGTCAGGTGCTTCTGATTTTTCCTTTAAGAATATTATAGACATCATCCTTTAATAGTCATTGACAAATAATATAAAGTATTTGTCACCACGGTAGCTTTCATATCCTATGGGTTCACAAAAATCTATGTGTACTAAATCTAAAATATGTTGGGTTAACTGTTCTTTACTTGAAAGACTTGAACAAGTCATCATTCCAGATTAACACTCCTTGCATACAACATTTTATGTTTTGTTCACTATCGACATTCCTCTTATACTCTTCTTTTTACTCACTTTCTCTATACTGTCAAAGTTTACATGACACAACCTCTTATTCCATAACTAAATTTCCTATATTTTAGCAATTAGATAATGATTCAATGTCGTGTTCAACTTGAAAATGTTGCCTTTTATTTGTTCATTGGTAGTGACCAATTTTCCCCTATTTTTTGATATTTTACACTTTCCATTGCTAAACTCAAATTAAAAACCTTTGTTATTCATTTGAGAAACACTTAAAAGATTAAACTACAAACCATCTTCCCAATGAACTTCATCACGAGTAATGTCATCAGTTAGATTGTTTGTACCTTTTCCTTTGATTACACAAGGTGATCTATTTCCCAACTTGATTGAACCTCCATCACACTACTCCATTGTCAAGAATGTATCCTTCTCTCCAACCATATGGTGAGAGTAACCACTGTGAATGACCTAATTATTATTTTTGTTCATGCTTGAAATTAATGACTTCTCTTCTTCGATAACATCTTTGTTAGTAGTAGACTCTTCTTTTGCAACAACAAAGACTATTTCCTCATCATTGTTATTTCCATCTGTATCATATTCATTCTCTTCATCCTTGACTATATAACACACTTTGTTGCCTTTTAGTCCAAAGTTTTTGTACCTTTTGTATTTTTTCACCTTGTCTTCATTTTACTCCTTCCTTGGTTTGTTGGGGAACTTGTGTGCAAAATTACCAATATGAATACAATTCGAACATGCAATAGGTTATTTTCCTTTATATATACCTTTTCCTATAGGAAACCTTTTCATGATCAAAGCTTCCAACTCTTCCAAAATTTTCTCTCTCTCTTTGGCTACTAGGCCTTCATACTCAAAATTATCAACAAATTTCCCTTTTTTGTGCTGTCCATCACTTACTAAAGATTGAAAAGCAATCTCACTAGCTAGTTGACTATTATCGTAATTACTTAGCTTAAACATTATTAGTTTACCAATAAGAGAATCAACAATAATATTAATTTTATTTATTTTCCTTAACTCTTAAATAACATAAATTTTAATTGCACATCTGTTAGGTAAGGTTCTCAACATTTTACTTACAACTTCACTTTCTTCAACTATTCCTCTTATTGCTTTAATAGTTGCAATGATCTCTTTGATTCTTGTCACATGCTAGGTAATGGTCTCATGATCATGCATCTTCATAGCATCCATATTTCCTTCTAGTCCTTTTACTTTTTCTTCTAGAACATGTTCATCTCCCCCATGCACTTCTAGTAGTTTGTCCCATATTTTCTTAGTTGTCAGTAGATTTTGAATATCAACATACAATTCTTCAAAGCATTATCCATAGCTATCATTATAGTTTCATGGACCACCTTTTCCTTTTTCTATGCCTTATCAAGTGGACTAGTTGGCTCCACATATTATGCGGTAAGGTAATCCTCATCGCTTTTTGAAAGTCCTGATAAGTGTAGTTTCATTCTACTTGCCCACGTTCCAAAATCATCTCCATACATGTTAAACCTTGGTGCATCCTTCATATACATATTTAGATCTTTTTCTTAAGAAGTTAAGATTCCAAATCAGGGACTTGAGCTTTAATACCAATTGTAGATATATGATTGATTATTGAGAGGGGAGTGAATCAATAATCACCAATTTAAACAACTTAACAACTTTATCATTGTTACTAATAAGATATAGTTATGCATATAACAATGTTATTAGTTAAGTGTGCATTAAATATTCATCCATAACAGTAAAATATTCATAATAGTAACTCTATTATTTATCTTGTGGAAACCCAATTTGGTTGAAAACCACGGTGTGAGATCGGTGCTCACAAATATTTGTACTCTTTTGAAATACACTCTATAAGGAGTCTACTTGATTAAGGGCTACAAAATACTGTTGGTTGTACCTTGTTAAAGGATTTTCCTCTAGACTTGTTAGAGTCTTTATCCTGTTAGGAGTAGCCTTGTTAAAGTATTACAATGCTCTATTCTAAGAATGCTACCCTGTTAGAGGTTTCACAATAGACCAATTAAGGTCACCCTTTTAAGGGATATTAACTATTACAATGGTAAGAAAGTAACAAAAAAAAATGATATGTAGTTTGCATTGACTTGCTATATTAGATCCTTTAAACCCCCATAACACAATTACATACCATTAACTATCCTCTGTTCTTAACTATGATTGAAACCCACTTATTGCTATTGTAAGAATTTGCACAAGGTAAGAATGAAATCCCAAGATCTAGAAGCTCAAAAGATAGCACAAGAGAGATAGGCAAATGACGATCAATCAATTTGCAAATTAGGCCTTGGAATTTTGATTTGCAACTTTTTTTGCCTCGAATTTGAATTTTGCCTAATATAGCCAAGTTTATAGTCTAAATTCACCAGAATGGCCATCTAGATGCAATGGTGAGGTTTGATCTTTCTTTGAATGCTCCCCATAACTACTGATGTCTTGGATATGAACTGTGGCCCTCCAAAATGAAGCAAAATTCTCTCCAATAGCTATGTAGTGAAATGCTCCTTTGGTTCTAATACCATGTAAGAATTTGCTTAAGGCAAGAACGAAATGCCAAGATCTAGAAGCTCAAGATATAACACAAGAGAGATAGGAAAGCAATGATCAATTAATTGTGTTAATAATGATAAAATATATAATGTGGAATGCCCAATGATATTCAACTTCATTTTTATAATGCATGTCAAAGTGCCTGAATATATAGGCAAAGCAAGATAACTGGGAGTTATACAAGTGACAAGTACAACAACTAAGCACATGCCCACCAAAGGTGGATTATCCTCCATTATGCATGAAAGTACGCGTGACAATGAGAGGATAAGAATACAAAGGTGTATCATTCAAATAGAGGTGCGAGATAACATGTGTGGAAATGAAATGTAAATTTCTATGTGTCTACATGACAACTAATGTGAAAATGCATGATCCTAAGTAAACTTAAGTAAAGTGTAAATAGTAAATACTTAACTATACCAATAGCTTCTATGCTTTGATAGCTTCTACTCTTTTTCCTTCTCCACCACAATAGCTACAGTCACAATATCCAACTCTTCTCATTTCTTTCCTTGAGTAGGTCATCAAATCATGAAAACCACAAACCTAGATCCAGCAACCACAATTCCATCATTTCATCTTTTTATTATCCTATCTAAGTAGATACATTCCTAATTGACAACTAAATGAGTTGAGTTTTTAGGATGAAGAGTTAGCTACTCCATTAGGAGAGTGTATTGAGTTATCTACACCAACTAATCATCCGTAATAGAGACCAATTAGCGTCTTGAAAAAATCTTCTTAGGAATTACATTTCTCCAGGTTATCTGGTACATAAGCTAGCTTAGAATGGGATTGATTTCAAATTCTTCTTCTTAATGAAGTATACCATCCATATTCAAGGCATCTTTGTTGCAAAAAAGCATTTGGTAGGCACATGAAGCAATTAAGCCTTGGTTCCACTGAGATGGGGTTGGTTTTAGATATGACCTTTCTTTTAACTATCATAATACATGGTGGTCACCTCTCATTTAGGTGAAAGGGCTCTTTTTTGGGCTTTGTGCTTGAAATTCATGTTCTATGGTTTCATAATCATGACATTTGTACTCCTTGATACCTTTTTTCCAGAGCTACTGCGAATTTTCATTCTTGGGAAGATTTGTAGGCTTAGTTTGAGCTCAATTGACCATATTGTCAGATAATTGACCTAGTTGTGTTGAAACAACCTTTGAATATGCCTTACATGTTAGGCACCCCCTTGTTTAGATCATGGTGGAAGGATTGGGGGTGGTCTCCCAACACCTCCTTTAATAACTAGAAGCCCAGGTTATCATTGGCTTGTTTTCAAATTCTTCTTCTTAATGAAGTATACCATCCATATTCAAGGCATCTTTCTTGCAAAAAAGCATTTGGTAGGCCCATGAAGTAATTAAGCCTTGGCTCCACTGAGATGGGGTTGGTTTTAGATATGACCTTTCTTTTAACCATCACAGTATATGGTGGTCATCTCTCATTTAGGTGCAAGGGCTCTTTTTTGGGCTTTGTGCTCGAAATTCATGTTCTATGGTTTCATAATCATGACATTTGTACTCCTTGATACCCTTTTTCTAGAGCTACTATGAATTTTCATTCTTGGGAAGATTTGTAGGCTTAGTTTGAGCTCAACTGACCATATTGTTAGATAATTAACCTAGTTGTGTTGAAACAACCTTTGAATATGCTTTACAAGTTAGGCATCCCCTTGGTTAGATCCTAGTGGAAGGATTGGGGGTGGTCTCCTAACACCTCCTTTAATAACTAGAAGCCTAGGTTGGGCTATCATTGGCTTGTTCCATATTTGCATGGGTACTAATCTTGTATCTTAGCTACTACGTAAGATCCTCTTAGTCCATCTAACATTGTACATCTCACACTATTTGGATTTCTATTGTTCAGCCTAAGCTAACTCATTTTTCTCAGTGTATTCTTTTCCAAGGCTTGCCATTGGGGTCTTACTTGTAGCATCTGGGTGTGCCATATCCTTGTTGTGTGTGGAAACTGAGACTACTGTACACCTCATTTGGTATTGTAGAAGAGCCCAATAGTTGTGGACATGGATACATGATTTCTTCCAACCTTTTTAGCATGATCTCTTTTCTCAAAATATGATTTTGTCGAGGGATTCCCTCAGCCTCTCTTTAAGGTCGCACAAGATTCTCTCAGGGTGGAAATCCTCTCCATCTTGTGGAAAGATTGGAATGCTATTTTTTTTTTTGAAAAACTCTCTTGATATTGATGCATCTCTATGTACTAAAGCTTGTATTTGTAACAATGTGATGCTTCAGACTCAAGTGCAAGCTAACAAAGTTGTTCTTGAAGTGGCTCACTTGTAGGAACCTTTGTAGCATTGGGGAAATGCCCAATGTATGGTTGCTAGGGTGTTGCTAGAGTCCTTTGCCTTTGGTGATTAGTCTTTTCCCTTTGGTTAGCAATGCGATTGTGGCTCCTATGCATGTCATTCACACACTTTGCATTTCGAGGTCCCTAACCTCCAGTCTAGTAATAGAAGAGATTTCAAACATTGATTTTTTGCTTTTTTGCCATGAGGTGCATCTATTTACAATTGGAATAGGAGAGTTGTCGGTCCCTAATTTGGTAGTGGCATAGGTTGACCAAATACCGATGGAAACTCTAGTTGGCCAAGTTCATCTAAATGGCTTCCACAACTATTTTTGACCGTTTCTCTTGCCAAGGAGATTGAGAAAGAAGAAGACGTTGCTATTGTGGAGGGGTCATCCATTCCAGGCAACACTCCCAACCCCATTAATGTATGAGGTCTAAAAGATGCCAGAGATCCTCCACCACCTCTATTAACTAATGTATTAGCTGCTTAACGACTCATTGTTTATCCTTTTGCTTTTGAACTCTCATGTTTCTCATAATATTGTATTTCTAAATACTATGCTAATCATTATCAAAAAATGATCTAATATCCTCCTAAATGTTGTATGGATAATGTACCTTTAGACTTTATTTAAGAGATACCTAGTTATAAAATAAAAAAATAAAAATTGCAAAAATACAAGTTTTATCCGTCAAAATAATAGTACAATTACAAGACCAACTTTGATTTCCAAAAAATATTGGACTTCCTTTGTAACTTCGTTTCCATTTCTTACGAACTGATTTGATACAGAAGTCCCTACATACTCTAAACATCAAAGGAGAGCACAAAATAGTTCGAGAGCAAAGAAAGGAGATCGAAAATGTTTTTTACAGCAGTCAGGCTTGTCGGGAAGAAACCCAAGCCAAAGCTAAAACCTATCAATCCCAAAATCCCTCCCGAGCAAGCATTGTCTGTGAGCAGATCAATTTTTAGTGTTGTGAAGCAGCATGGCCCTCTTAACATAGCGAATGCCTGGGAACGTGTTCAAGTAAGTTTGAAGACACACATCCATTTTTTTCGGTTATGGATATTACTATATATGTTTTTTCTTTGATTGCGTTTATTTTTCTTCTCATTCACATTTTTTTTTCAGAATTTATAGGCACTCACATTCATTTCTTAATAGTTAGCAGCGATTCTAACTCTTTCCCACTTTTTGACAAATGATATTTTGTAAACTACATTTTAGATCATTCGTCAAATCCACATATCAGGGTTTAGTGTATGAATCTAATGTTGTAGTTTTTTCTGCTTTAACAGTATTTCTTAGCAAACATGTTTAATTTGTGCCCTCCGGGAGGAGTATTTGTGCTGGATGAGGGTCAGGGATTGACTTGCATTAAACTAGACGAGCTTCACAACAATGGGTTGTATTTAAGCGTGTTCAGATATTTCTCATGCTTCTTGCTCGGTGAGTTTTGGCGAGGTTAGCTAGGGTTACATTGTTACGCAAACATGATTCATTCTAAACAATGTGTCCTTATAAATTCGGGGCATGCTCGAATGTGCCTGTATGCATTACATGATAATCGGACCGCATGCCATTGTTGATATGGGACATCTCTTTACTCATATGTTCCCAATTAAACAAATGCCACATTAGAGCTTACCCTGTATTCCTTATACCACAAACTCGCCATTTACCTGTTGGGGTTATCTCTCACCTTAATGCCATGAGAGGGAGTTGGGCTTGGGTCATACTTTTGTAAGTGTTCTCGCTTAGCTTTCACTACAGTGACTTGAAGATACAAATAATTTCATCGACTTGTTTAGTTTAGATAGTTTTTTTTGCGGGGTTAATGTTTGGTGAATTCACTTGCCATGCTCAAACAGACATATGATTATTACACCACAATATTGACATGTGCACCTTACAATAGGATCAAGAGTCATCTTATCACAGGGAAGACATTTTATCTGCATAGTGCTGTTACAAGTATCCTCGTTGTCATTAGACTGCAAGCACTTATTAGTTATTTAAGAAGACTAGGTAATTGCCACCACCTATAGTAGGGCTTTGGGGTATGTTCCCTTATTGGAGTGACAAGGAGCTTGATTGGCGAGGAAGGAATGTTGAGAATTCCTTGTCCCTTAATTTCTAGTTTGGCCACAAATCTATGTCTATGAAAGGTTTCCTTCATTTTGAAAAATGTCTATTGGACACGATTCACATGTGGTTGTGTTAAATGAGACAAGGTTCAGTATGATCATCATTAGTGGTATGATGTAATGCTGTATACCATGCAATATTTCACTATGGAGATGACCTACCAAGATCTAGGAGCTTCAGTGAAAGCACAAGAAAGATCAAACATGAAAGTGCAAAAGCACAACATGTGTATCTAAATGTGATTCAACATAATATATTTGGATTGCAATAAGAGTCCCTTGTTCCTATAGGTGAAGGTGAAACACAGGACAATATAAGCTTATAATATGTCTTAATCTTGTGACTTGAGACATAAAGTGATAATGCCCTAAGAATACCTTATGTAAACTAGTGCGAATAGGACCTAGAAGGTAAACCAGTCAGGTAATATAATTTGTTAACATTGACACTCATTTAAGTGCAACTTAGCGAGAATGAGAAAACATTTAAAGATACAATGAGCATGACCCTCTTAGCATAGCGAACGCCTGGCGTGTCCAAGTACATTTGACGACGCACATCCATTTTATTTATTTTTGGTTATGGATATTACAATATATGTTTTTTCTTTGATTCCGTTTATTTTTCTGCTCATTCACATTTTTTTTCTTCAGTATTTATAGACACCCACATTCATTTCTTAATACTTAGCAGCGATTTGAACTCTTTCCCAATTTTTTACAAATGATATTTAGTAAACTACATTTTAGATCATTTGTCAAATCCACATATTCAGGTTTAGTGTATGAATCTAATTTTGTAGTTTTTTTGTTACAGTTGATATTTTGCTTTAACAATATTTCTTATCAAACTTTGATAATTTGTGCCCTTCGAGAGGAGTATTTGTGCTGGATGAGGGTCAGAGATTAACTTGCATTAAACTAGATGAGCTTCACAACAATGGGTTGTATTTAAGTGTATTCAGATATTTCTCATGCTTTTTGCTTGGTGAGTTTTGGGCGAGGTTAGCTGGGGTTACATTCTTACGCAAACATGGCTCATTCTAAAAAATGTGCCCTTTTTAAATTCAGGGCATACTCGAATGTGCCTGTATTCAGTTCATGATAATTAGACCACATGCCATGGATGATATTTAACATTAGAATTTACCATGTATTCATTATACCACAACCTCGTCATGTTCCTGTTGGGGGTATTTGTCATCTTATTGTTGTGAGATGGAGTTGGGATTGGGTCATACTTTTGTAAGTGTTCTCGCTTAGCTTTCACTTCAACGACTTGAAGATCCAAACAATTTCATTGACTTGTTTAGTTTAGATAGTTTTTTTGGCGGGGTTAATGTTTGGTAAGTTCACTTGCCATGCTCAAATAGACATATGCTTATTACACCACAATATTGCCATGTGCACCTTATAGTAGGATCAAGAGTCATCTTATCACAGGGAAGACATTTTATCTGCATAGTGCTATTGCAAGTATCCTCGTTGTCGTTATACCACAAGCACTTATTAGTTATTTAAGAAGACTACGTAATTGCTACCACCTATGGTAGGGCTTTGGGGCATGCTTCCTAATTGGAGTGACAAGGATCTTGATTGGTGGGGAATGAATATTGAGAATTCGTTGTCTCTTAATTTCTAGTCTGGCCACAAATCTATGTCTAGGAAAGGTTTTCTTCAATTTGAGAAATGTTTGTTGGACACGATTCACATGTGGTTGTGTTAAGCGAGACGAGGTTCAGTGTGGTCATCGTTAGTGTTATGATGTAATGCCCTATAGCATGCAATATTTCACTATGGAGATGGCCACCCAAGATCTAGGAGCTAGGAGCTTCAGTGAAAGCACAAGAAAGATCAAACACGAGAGTGCATAAGCACAACATGTGTATGTAAATGTGATTCAACATAATATATTAATATTATGATTACAATAAGAGTCCCTTGTTCCTATAGGTCAAGGTGAAACATAGGACAATATAAGCTTATAATATGTCTTAATCTTGTGACTTGAGACAAAGTGATAATGCCCTAAGAATACCTTATGTAAACTAGCTACGAATACCTTATGTAAACTAGTGCCAGTAGGACCTAGAAGGTAAATCAGTCAGGTAATATAATTTGTTGACTTTAACACCCATTTAAGTGCAACTAAGGGAGAATGAGAAAACTTTTAAAGATACAACGACGGGTTGTAACTATGAGACCATGTTACTACCCATTTACAAAACAATCTCTCACAAATAGAGAAAATGAGAAAAAGTACTAGGAAAAACTCCTCCCCTAAAGAGAGAAACCACAAGATGCTTATTAGAGAATAAGGACAAAACCCCATGTGAGAACAAAGGCCACCTATAAGAGAGAGGAGAGACCATTCAAGCCCCCCTTAAAGTATAATCTCTTGTAGTATTCTTAGATGCCTGCCATTGAATGCTAAAGATCATTCAATCTTGTTGAACAACATTTGTCCGATTAGAAAGAAACACAACCAATAATGTATACATGCTGTCTTGCCATTCTTGAAAGAACAAGGAAATAAAGTTTAAGATATGGAATGTGTTGATGATTTGTACCAAGTGCTTGTATGCTGTTGTATAGTTTCAGGAGGAATTGTTCTTTCCTGCAGTTGTATCACTCAATTTTATTATGCTGTTCATACTCTATGGTCATTGTATTTGTACTGATGACAAAAATGTGGTGAGCAAAGTTCAGTGGTAATTGTCTGATCATTTTCTCTTCTATCGGCTCTTCAACACTGCCATTCGGAGTTTTCTTATCCTGCTGTGAGCCTCATGTCACAAGGTGTTACCTAAAGCCTTTGTGATGGTTCGTGTGTTGGCACCTATTGGAGTGGCGTCGCTGGAGTAGTTGTTAGCTTTCATCTCCTTGCCGCTTGTTAATGATGACAGACTCTTCATTGTCATGAACAATGAAGAGTCATCCTCTTTACGTTCTTCGTTGGGTTATTTCTACTTTGATAGAATGCTTGTTTTGTTGTTCAAGTGGTGAAGAGCATCGTATGAGATTTTTTTGTTTACAGGGAGTTGCATGTTATCAATACTTCTGATTTCTCGCAGAGCTATTTTCTACGTCTTTACTGTGTCAGACATTTCTGATTTTGTCTAACTATATAAGGGTTCATATTTGCTTATTTCGGAGCTTCAGTTTTGTTGTGAGGATTGTAAAACCAAACTGTTATTATTATTATTCAATAAAAGTGAGATCTTTGTTGCTGGGTTTTTCTCCTTTGAGGAGGGTTTTACCAGGGTAATCTTTGTGTCTTTGTATTCATGTTTTTTTGTGTGATCTGATGGTTTTCATATTTCTGGTTTAAAATTTAACAGGATGTCTCTGAACTTTTCTCAAGTGTTGCCATGTTGGTTCTAGAAGGTGCCATCAACAAGTTAAGTGTTCTAGGCCATACTGATGAAGGTAACCATCTCAAACCCTGTGAAAAAAGATTAGAACATGATCCAAAGATGAAAACTTCTCCAAATAACGTTCAAGGATTTCCAAGCTAATGCCAAATCTCAACAAGTGATCACATGGAGGGAAAAAAAGAGGGTCTGAGAGTGCCCTCATCACATCCTAAGAAGACGAGGCAACTCCATAAGAGCTAATATAAAAAAGAAGATGAATATCCTTAATCTTATCTTCCAAATCTGTAAGACAGGACTCATAAAACAAACCTACAACGTTTGTCTAATATTTATCCCAAGTAGTTGTATTTGGAAAATGGTGAATGTCTTGTTGCATCGAATCTTTAGAAGCCATTGATGTAACAATGCTAGTTTATTGCAAAACATATTTCTGGAATCTTAGTTGATGGAAGAATTCCAAGATTCAAATAACCATATTGTATCTCTTAAAAACTAGCCAAACATATTTCTAGAATCTAAGTTGATGAAAGAACTCCAAGATTCAAATAACCATATAATATCTCTTAAAAGGTGTCCACACTAGATACGTGGATGTGTGCATCAATTGAAGGACCAATAGGAGCAAAATGCAAGAAGGTGTATTCTCGAGATTGATGATGTACCTCCCTAATTGCACTAATATCTTTTTTATGCAAATTCCAAATAACCGTAAAGTTTCGTGTGAATCTACTCTTCTTTCTCCATCATGTGTGATCTGATAGATATAGAGGATATTGCTTGACAATGGTGGCACACAAAGAATATCATTAAATGATCCTTTCTCTGTATCAATAGATTATTTTCCATAAACATGCATGAATGTGTTGTTACTTGTTAGCCATTAGGATGAGTGGTGATGAACAAAGCTTAAAAAAAGAGAACATGCCCTGCGATGATTCCGTATGATGTGAAGCTCTAAAATCAAATACCCATCTCCTAGACTCAAAACCTTTGCCCCATTTGTCTTTTTGACTGAGCAAAGAGGTTGGCAGGGATTTCATCCTACCTGTGATTGAGTCCCTTAGGTTTGTGTTTGAGTTCCCCTATCATTTGTTTAATGCAAGTGGTAGTGAATTTTTTTCTCTCCCTTAGCCTCTAAGAACATGCGCATATTTTGTGGCGGTAATTTCCTTGGGCCAACTCTTGTTTGGCCCAGAGAAATAACCACCTCAAAATAGACAAGGTCACTCAAAGGGAGTTGTTATTACGACTGTATAATAATTCCATTTATTAATTTATATATTTAATATTTCATTAATTTATTTATCTAAGAGTCAACTCATCTGCACTAGTTTGGAGGGTTCCATAGCTATTCTTAACGCATCTCAGACTATTTTGTTATTCAACATTAGTTGGATGATTCTGTGATGATTTTTGGTTGGCATTTTTGCCGATTTTGGGAGGTTCAGTGGAAGAGTCTGTGGCATGCTTTACTCACACACTGACAAATCGTTCTGAAGAAGGGGATCACCTTCTCCATTTCTTAATGGCCACAGTTGGTCATTGACATTCTGCAGATCCAAGGAGGGTCTCAACAACAACAAAATGTTTTGAAGTATTCGTAACTAGTGTTAATGTTTAGCATCAGTAGAAGTAATGATGTTATAAACATTCTGTTTATTAAAGACATTCAAATCTGTAACAGGTTCTTCCAATAATATTTACTAATGTTAATTACATACATACATACATACATACATGTATATGTATATGTATATATATATGATTGAATGCTTGTCTTAATATATATTATCGACAGGATTACCTTCAGATTATTGGCGGATGTCTTTATACGTTTGGATTAATTGCCATTGGGTGTCATATAGTCTAAACTAACTATTAGTTAGTTATGCCTTTGGCCATGTAGAGTTATGACTCTACGGGGCACACCCTTTGCATAGCTATATAAGTCAAATGCAGATCGATGGGAATGTCGTCTATCTACGGCATCACAAACCCAGTGATCTGCTTATTAAACATTATAAAATACTTTCCAGAATCCTTTCTCGGCAATCTAATTTGTAGGATCATTTTTATATTCAGTCTGCTGTCTATATTATCAGCAATATACAGAGGAGATTCAGCATCTAAGCAATTCGAAGACCACCATTATTTGAAGAACAACTCTGCACTACTGTTATGCAAGTAAGATTATCCATTGTTCCCATATTTATTGTAGTAGTTTTATCTATCAGAGATCACTAAAACTAACATGGTATCAGAGCCATTCTGATAAGAAAAGCGATTACTCAGAATTAAAATCTAAAGTCTCAGATTTTCAAAAGCTAAATTATATTATTAAATCAAAATGGTGAATCATGTGAGATTCGAAGATAGGCTTGAGGGTGCATCTCATAATGGAAAATTAGAGTCTTGATAATATTAAGGGAAATGGAATTAGAGGAATATATTGAAACAAATATATGCCATGCCTAAAAATGAACTAGAGAAAATAACATGGAAAAGACATAATAATAAAGCAATGAAAATTATAATAGATTTTGTAAAAGATCATATTCTTCCATCCATTTCCAGTCTCAAAACTGCATTTGAAATGTTCTCCACTATAAGAGATACATTTGAAATCAACAACACTAGTAGATTATTAATTCTAAAACAAGATCTACTATATATATAGATGAAAAATGGAGAATCTATTACATCCTACTTTCTAAGGATTTCTGAATTAAAAGATTAACTTGTAACAATGGAAAATCGAGTTGATAACAAAGAACTCAACATGATAGCACTAAGAGGTCTTCCTCTATCATGGGAAACATTTATTCGAAGTTTAAGCTCTTGACCCGAACTCCCTAAATTTGATTTATTAAAGAATGAATGCACACAAGAAGAATCGAGATTAGTCTCAAGAGGACTAAGTACAAATCAAGAGGGAGACATTCAAGCACTCCATGTAAATTTAAACAAGAAAAGAAAATTCAAACATAACAAAAGGGAGTCTAACAAATCATATAAGCAACGTGATTGGTCCAAAGTTAGATGTTTCAAATGTGATAAAATTGGTCACTCCCATAACTTCTGCCCTAGAAAGAAGAGAATTCAAGCAGGCTTAGCAGAAATCAAAGGAGAGGAAGTAGAAAAAGAAGAAAGAGAAAACTATGCTTTTTACTTAGCCCTTTCAAGTGAATTAAACTCAAGCGACAACACTTGGATCATAGACAGTGGAGCATCTCGTCACATCACCGGTTTTAAAGACAAATTTGAAACTTTCTCTGAACAATCCTCAGAAGAAGTCACCATTGGAGATAACCCTACTCATCCTATCAAAGGCATTGGTTCTTGTTCAATTTGTCTAAATTCAAGAATTACTTTACAACTCAAAAATGTTTTATATGTATCAGGAATAAAAAGAAACCTAGTCTCTATTTCTGGTCTTGCTGATCAATGATTCAGAATCACTTTCCAAGAGGACAAAGTTCTATCTTGGCCAAAGAACTCTAATATCAAGAAAGCCATTTCCATCGGATTAAGAGATGGAAGTCTGTATAAACTTTGTAATAATCAAAACCTAGCTCTTAGTCATGAAATTTCAAATTCCACCGAAATTTGGCATAGGAGGCTAGGTCACCTTCACTATCTTGCATTATCATCCATAGGAAAAATTGCAAAAGATTTACTTAGTCTCAAAACTGATCACTTAAATATTTGCAAAGGATGTGCTTTAGGCAAAAATATTAAGCAATCATTTCCTAAAAGTGTTCACAAATCAAAATCCATTCTTGAATTGATCCACACTGATTTTTGCGGTCCTATGTCTGTACCTTCTCTTAACGGGTGCTTCTTTTATGTAATTTTTATTGATGATTACTCTAGAAGAACTTGGATCTACTTTCTAAAACAGAAAGAATTAGCTGAAGTTTTATCAAAATTCAAAGAGTTCAAAGCCCTAGTTGAAAATCAATCAGGACAGAAAATAAAAATTCTAAGGTCAGACAATGGAGGTGAATATATAGTTGGGATTAAGAGGGAGTTTTCTGTACCATATAATCCTCAACAAAATGGAGTTGTTGAACGTAAAAATAAATCAATTGTTGAATCAGCTAGAGCAATGATGCACGATCAAAACTTTCATACTTCCTTCTGGGCTGAAGCATCTAACACTGCAGTCTACATTCAAAACAAATGTCCACACTCAGTATTAGAGAGCACAACTCCAGAAGAAGTATTTACGGGCATTAAACATGATCTAAGTTATCTAAGAATATTTGGATGTCTTATTTATATCCACATTCCTAAAGAGAAAAGAACATAACTAGAACCATCTAGAAAGAACGGGATACTTATTGGATACAATGAAACAATAAAAGGATATAGGGTCTTCATTCCAGGTCAAAGAACAATTGAGATTAGCAGATATGTAAAATTTGAAGAAGATATTGTCTAAAATATTTTTAGAAACAATGATGAATCAATTATTGAATCTATTCTTGAAGTAGATGAAAATCACCAAGCAGAAATTGAGAGGGAGAATGATATTGAACCATCCGCTTCCACTATGTTTAATCATGAAGATTCTGAAAATGTCAACAATAAAAAGAGGCCACTTTGGGCTAGGAAAATGATAGAAGAAAATCAAGTTGAACCTAATGAAGTGATTCAAGAAAGCAAAAGAATGAGAAATCAATTATGTTATGTTGCATTTTTAATTGAACTTATAAACACTAAACCTTCTAATGTTAAAGAAACACTTTCAAATCAGTCTAGAAAAGAAGCAATGATTGAAGAATATAACTCTATACTAAAAAATGATGTTTGGGATGTTGTACCAAGACCTAAAAACAAATAAGTTGTTTCTTCAAAATGGCTGTTTAAAATTAAGCATGCATCTGATGGCAACATTGAAAAGTACAAAGCTAGGTTTGTAGCATGGGGTTTCTCACATAAAGAAGGCATTGATTATGTAATGCCCCGCTCGGAGATCCTTGGAAACAAGGATTCAAATCAAGCCAAGGTATTTTTTTTTTTAACAAGTATGAATGCACATGACAACATCATACAGGGATCACAAAGATCGCAACGGAAGACTTCACCACAATCTTGGCAACCAACGAATTTCCAAACGCCACAACCAAACTGACACACCCAAACAAAAGCCAACAACCACCACAAGATGAGGGCTCAAGAAAAGACCACTCATCAACAAAGCACCAAGCTGGGGTAAAATGCAGAATCCTGAAATTTGGCTAAGTTTGAAATCCTGAAGCCCTGAAAATTGGCTAAGTTTGGATTTCTGAAGCCCTGAAATTTCCTAGAATCTTTAACTTATCTCCGAGAGGTCTAAAACCTATCTCAAAAGATTTGTCGTATATATTAAAATATATCTTAAGTATAAATTGACGATACTTAAACGATATATTTTAAACCCCAAGAGACTAAAACAGAAACACGAAAATTGGATTTCAAGAGAAATCGACAGAATACAAAATGCAACAACATAGGGTCGAAGAACGCCCAAAAGGGTATCCAAAACAACTCTCAAAAAGATCGGATCATGAAGAAAAGTGTCCATTGTCGGTCCGTACAGGTTTTTCACAAAAAACCGTGCGACACTTTTTACTATGGGAGGGTGACACTTCTCCTTAAGGCATGCGACACTCTTTCAGTGTCGTACGACATTTCTTTAAGAGGCGTGCGATACTGGAAAGTGTCGCGCGATACTTCTCAAAAAGGCGTGCGATATGTCGCACGACATTTCTCAAGAAGGTGTGCGATACTTTATAGTGTCGTACGATACAGTTTGTATGGGCGTGCGATACTTTTTAAATGTTGCACATTGCTGAACAAATGTCGCCCATAGAAAACCAAGACACTACCAGAACTCAGAAAGGGGAAAAACAGACCAAAGAACCTCCACACCTGGGAGTACCGGATCCACATCTCGAGGCATGAACACTCGAGTGAAAGAACAACACAGAACGAAAAACATCTATCCATCTAAACTACAACAGCAAAGAACATACTGAAATAAACATCGAAGAGAACAAAAGCAACATCGCAATAAACTGAACAAACAAACTAAGTACGTGGTTCCTCCCAACCGTCAATAGCATCATAAGACCATTGTGGGTCCTAGCCATCCCCCGCGCGTAACATCCCAAGCCACCGACCAAATTGTCAGTACTGTCGTAATAGGGACGTCACTACTAAAACATGCAACAATATAAGCATAAGAAAATCTAACATGCTAGTGATAACACATAAGATAATCCTACAGTAGATAACATCATCTATCACATGCTACACAACAGTAATCAACATATATACTACTAAATCAATTAATATCATCTAATCATATGCTAAACATTATAATATGGGAATGTGTCAAATAAACTAACATCATCTAAACATGATATACAAGCATCCCAATGAAAGCATAAATCACAAGAAAGCATACTGCGGAACTCGAAGTATCAAGTGAACACATCTAGCAACGGTCGCACTAGGACAAGACTGTCTCTGTACACCGGTCCCTAGTAGTGGTGAAGGTAGCTACGCCTCCCAACCACGTGGCACCCATAGGTCCACACTCGCCGTGTTGATGGAGATAATTATCCAACCAAAAACACACAAAAGAACATCCATGGCTAACACTCACGCTAGACAGTATGATGGCTGTAACCAAGAACCTAAAACAATGCAAGGAGTACAGGTCCTGGTCAGACACTCAAAAGGCTACTAAGTAGGGGCTAACATCATGGAGAGTCGCTTGGTATCGAAAAGCCGAAGCTCGGATCACGTGTGGAACTCTCCGAAGGTACTTCCCTCTTGAGGTACTCCCTTGGAACCATCGCACGAAGTTTTATTATCTTAAGTTTTATTACCATTCACACATTTTCTTTAGTTATCACTTTATCAAGCTCCTCTCAGCCATACCCATGGCGTCATGATCGCCGGGCTGCGAGATAGAAGCCCCCTCCATATGCTACCCTACCCTACCCATGCTCCTCCTGCGATAAGTGCCCGTGGGCATGCATACTCCCAGCCCAACCCCAATGATCATAACTTCTAGAAAAGACATGGAAGGTCGAGATCCGCAAGTCCTCCGACAAACGTACGCGCACGTACTCGTGTGTGGCACACCACCATCACGAAGATCATAACACAAGGACAGAAATGAGAACACAATGCAAAACAAAACACCCAACCGAAAGCAACTCAAGAGGATGGATTCTACACGAATCCCAAAGCCAATAAAACCATACGTCATAAAATCACTCAACTGGCCTCAATCCGAGAGTATGGATTTTACACGAATCCCAATGATGTAACAAGACCAAAAGTCATGAACTTACTCAACCAACCTCAATTCGAGAGTATGGATTCTACACGAATCCTAGCATCCAAGAAACAAAGCAAAGGTCTAAAAGAAACAAAAACAACAGGTATAAAATCACTCAACCGATCACAATGTTGGGAGTATGGATGCAACATGCATCCCAATGCAACAAAAAAGTGCAGAAGTGGTCCTACTGATATCCAAACGGATTATCAAGGTCCACGACCCACATTGTGCCAAGAAAACTTGAGAAAACAGGGTGGCACGCAAAACGAGGCAAAAACTCTAAATTTTTTTAAAATTTCAAAATTAAAACCCATTTGGCCTTTGGGTTAAAAAACCCCAAAAATCTAAAAATAAATGGAATCGGACACCGTATGCAAAAACGGCCAGCATAACGGTGCAAAATCCCAAACCCTCCTCTCGAAAAACAAGGAAATGTTTGTACCCGCCCAACCGGGTAGAACTAGCATACAAAAACGGAGAGGAACACTAGTTCTCAGCCTCCAAACAAACGGCTACCAAAAACAGAAGCAGAAACGGAGCCGAAACAATAAAACGGGAAAGCCCTACCTCATAGCTAAAAGGGCAAAATGGAAAACTGAACCAGAAAATAAAACGCTCGCAGAAGTGGCTGAAAATCGCGGCAATCCAAGGTTTCCCCGAGCTGGATCCAACGAGCCCAACCTCACGACGATACCATGCCCGTAGCTCCCACAATCAACAAAACAGTAAATCTCCATGAAGAGGATTTTGGGTTTTACTCTCCAACTTTCTAATTCAAAATTGAGAAGTGAGGAATTGAATTCCTCTTGGATATTTATTCACTTTTCGAGTGAATAATCGATTAGGGCATTTAACCAGCCAATCTAGTTAAACCCCGAATCGACCCAAATGAAAATAGGCTATTCCTATAAATAAGAATTCATCTATGGCAAAGCTGCCAGAAATTAAAATAAATCAATTAAAAAGCCCGAAAACCCAAAAACACAGAAATCACTTAAACAACTTTCACGACAATGCGAACCTCTAAATGTATAGACACGCTTACTGGTCTAATCACATAATGCAAATGAGTTTCGGATTTAATAATCATCGAAAGGTTTAAATTAAACATTTAATTAAGGATACGTCGACCATATAAGGACAACATTGGTAAAATATGAATGGCTGAATCACTAACTCCATGTGCCACTGCCAGGGATATAAATCTTGCACATTAAACAACACGATCAAATGCAATTGCATATAATAACATAGCCGAAGCAATAAATGCATTAAATCACCTAATTTAACCATTTATTTAATTATACTAAAATAATCTATTTACATCACTCACGTTTGCATAAAGCATATCAACGCAGGAATGAAGTAAATAACCATAGCATTAAATCCATCACATAACATAATCAAAGGTATGTCCAAATACCAGATAACCAGATATCATCATAAAACACATTGTCATCTCAAAATGGCATCATCATGCAATATGATCAACTGAACAACATAGTACTCTAATATCTATGATACTGGAATCAAAGAGTAACATCTAACCCTCAGGTCATCTCAAATGTAAACATAACATGAGTAACAAATATCTCTCTAATAAAATATATAACAAGGTAAATGTCCGCAACATATAACCAAAGAATCCAACAAGAACAACCCATTTAATTACTTAAGCATTTAATAAAGATTGATTACTCTGCATTAAAAAAGCACTTAAAACACATAAGTGAACACAGTCATAAACATGACAAATCACTGCTACAGGAACGTAGTCCAGTGTAGCATGGTAATAGAACATAGTGCAATCTCTACACACATCTCAGGGTAATCACAGAACAACCTCATGATACCACATCGATCTTGGTAACCACTGGCAGAAACCTCAGTGAACCATAAATCACATCATAATCTCATAAATTAGTCAAAAGCATAATCAAAGCAACTGATACAAAAACATAAATCCAAACACTTCGACGGTGTAGACCACTCAGGGTCACAATCATGATCCCATCTCAACAAAAGATCAGCAAGTTTGCATTCATCAGGATGACTTACAGAAGTCAAATGGGAGAGGCACTACAGATTATGAAGAAACATTTGCACCAGTTGCTAGATACACTTAAGTTAGAACCATCTTGGCTATTGCAGCATCCAAGGGATGGAAGGTTCATCAAATGGATGTCAAAACAACATTCCTAAATGGCAAAATTGAAGAAGTTTATATCGAGCAACTAGAAGGATTCAACACTCATGACAACAAAACTCACATTTGTAAATTAAAGAAAGCTCTTTATGGTCTCAAACAAGCTCCCAGAGTGTGGTACGAAAGGATAGACAACTATCTAATGAAGTTAGGATATTCTAAAAATGAGGCTGATCCTAACTTATACTTCAAAATAGATGGTGATGATATGATTATTCTTGTGTTATATGTTGATGATTTGTTAATAACAGGTGAAGAACATCTCATAAAGAAATGCGAACAAGAACTCACAACAGAGTTTGAAATGAAAGACTTAGGTCTACTTCACTACTTTCTTGGATTAGAAGTCTAGCAACAGGATAACTACATTCTTTTGAATCAATGAAAATATACAGTCGACATTTTAACAAAATTAGGAATGATGGAATGTAAACTAGCTACTACTCCTATGGAAGTCAATCTACACAAGTTGAAGGATGATATGATCAAATTAGAACCTACAGATTCTACTTACTACAGGCAGATTATTGGATCCTTAATGTATTTGGTGAATGCTTGTCTTGACATAGAGTCAGTTTATGTGTGCACCAAAGAAGATACATCTACATGCAGCTAAATACATTTTGAGAGATCTAAAGGGTGCTATTGGCATGGGAATCAAATATGATAAAGTCAACATCGAACTTCATGAATATTCTGATTCCGATTGGGCAGGGAGTCCTACTGAACGTAAGAGCACTTTTGGTTGTTGCTTCTGTTCAGGATTTGGTATGGTTTCTTGGTTCAGCAGAAAATAGACTTTAGTTGCATTAAGTTTCACCAAAGCATAATACATTGCATCTTCCTTGGGTGCTAGAGAAGTGGTATGGTTATGAAAGTTGTTAGCAGATTTGTTCAAAAGACCTTTGAAGCCCATTGTGATTCATTGTGATAATCAAAGTTGCATCAAGCTTTCAACCAATCCGGTTTTCCACAATCACTCCAAACATATTGAAATTCCTTACCACTACATTCGAGATATGGTGAATCGAGGAATCATTCAATTGGAGTACATCAGTACTAATGAGCAAACATCTGATATCTTTACTAAGCCTTTTGCTAAAGTGAAGTTGAAATATTTCAGAGAAAAACTTGGTATGATTAATTTGTAATATTGAATATTGAATTTAAATTTTCAATTCATGTGAGTTTATGCTTCTATTGTTGTTTAGGCACATCAGATATGTAATGAAAGGTGACGGTCTGTCATGGACATTTATTCAGAAGGTAATTGTTCGTAAGGTGACGATCTTGCAAATGATAGGCCTGTTATCATGGACATCTCTAGATATTGCTTCGGGCAATTAGAGATCATAGATAACGAACGCATTATGTTACCATGGACATCTCTAGATATTGTTTCAGACAATTAGAGATCATGGGTAATGAATTTATTATGTTATCATGGACATCTCTAGATATTGCTTCGGGCAATTAGAGATCATAGATAACATATTCATTATGATTTCTCTAGATATTGTTTCAAACAATTAGAGATCATAATATATGTTATGATAGTGTTCATAACATGTTGATTTTAAATTATTTGACTAGTCATTGTTTCAGGGTGTTAAGATCAGATAAAGAGTTCAGATGTTCTATTCTGAAATCTAAAGGTGTATTACTTCTCCCTTGCTAAGAGGGAGTGTTAATGTTTAGCATCAATTGAAGTAATGATGTTATTAACATTCTTTTTATTAAAGACATATTCAAATCTGTAACAGGTTCTTCCAATAATATTTACTAATGTTAATTACATATATATATATATATATGATTGCATGCTTGTCTTAATATATATAATCGGTAGGATTACCTTCAAATTATTGGCGGATGTCTTTATATGTTTGGATTAATTGCCATCGGGTGTCATATAGTCTAAACTAATTATTAGTTAGTTATGCCTCCTATATATATATATATATATATATATATGATTGAATGCTTGTCTTAATATATATTATCGGTAGGATTACCTTTAGATTATTGGTGGATGTCTTTATATGTTTGGATTAATTGCCATCGGGTGTCATATAGTCTAAACTAATTATTAGTTAGTTATGCCTCCATAGAGGCTTGACCCTACGTGGCCAGTTATGACTCTATGGGGCATACCCTTTGCATATCTATATAAGTCAAATGCAGATCGATGGGAATGTCATCTATCTATGGCATCACAGACCCAACGATCTGCATATTAAACATTACAAAATACTTTCTAGAATTCTTTCTTTGCAATCTAATTTGTAGGATCATTTTTATATTCAGTCTATTGTCTATATTATCAGCAATATACAGAGAAGGAGATTCTGCATCTAAGCAATTTGAAGATCACCATTATTTGAAGAACAACTCTGCACTACTGTTATACAAGTAAGAGTATCCATTGTTTCCATATTTATTGTAATAGTTTTATCTATCAGAGATCACCAAAACTAACAACTAGAAGACTAGTATTGTCTTCTGTAGTGTAGTTGATAGAATGATCATTAAGAGAGGGTATTACAATATTTTTAGTATCTCACTATATTTAGTTAGTTCTAGTTAATAGTCATTTAGGCTTTTCTTGTTAAGTTGTTATTTTATTTCTATTTATAGACATTGTCTTTATTGAAACAACCTTGCTTTTTGTTTATGCTATGATTAGCTTTTGTATGCTTTATTTAAGAGTTCATGTTAATGCAATAATAATAATTCCGTTTTCTCCGTTTATTCGATCTTTTAACAATTTCAATATTAAATATTAGTTTTTGGTTTTCATGTGATGAAGTGGTTCAAGTGAAGGTACATGGAAAATACAAGGTTTATGAATCGAATTTATTGGACTTTAGTGAAAAGTTATAACTCAAGCTATAGCAATCATGGACAAATACATGCTTCTAGGAAAGACCTTCATAATCACTTTAAGTAATTGATTATGTAGTACATTGACGAGTTAGTCACCAAGCATTGATTCACAACGATCAACATTCCAGCTTATGCATGTAATGTCTTCTATTGGGACCTTAATTTATCTTAAATTTCCCAATTAGGGTTTGGATTGTAACGTCCCTTGATAGGAAAAGTCATTCATTCTATTAGATTTATTTGTTCAAATTATTATCATTCATGCTTACCTTATTACTACTCTAGCTCAATGACGAAAGGAGTCAGTGTTATCCAAGTTGCCTAGATACCAACTTGCAATGGATTCCCTAAAAGTTTACATATCAAAGCCCTTAGCCTTTCTTCGGACTTTGCTCGCAAGATGCTTAGGGTCACTGATCCCTACCCTATCTTGGGACAAAGATCCATGCTTGGATTTATGCAAGCCCCTCTTTGGAAACACTTTAAGTGTTACATCCCAATTTTTGACCTAGCTTGAAATATAGCCGTTGAACCAAAAATAAGATTTTCATGATCAAGTAGTTTATAACCGTTGTGTTCATGTGAAATGGATTTAGTTGTTAGTCGTTATATTCATGTGAAATGGATTTAGTTGTTAGTCGTTATATTCATGTGAAACGGATTTAGAATTTAGCCGTTATGTTTTAAGCAAAATGAATACTGTTTTATAATCATTATGTTCATATGAAACGAAAATAGTTTTAACCATTGATCAACCAGTTATTATTTATGGTGAAATTCTTAATGATATTATTAAGTAAATTATGAATTATGAAATTGATGTTTTCGCGAGAATGATTGTTTTGAAGGTTACAGGATAAAGACTCAAGAAAGAGGGGCAAGCATTATGAAATGAGGTTATTCGGCATTAGGACTATCATGTGACCTAGTTATCAGGAAGGTCAGGTTGATCAAAAGACGTCATGGCAGGGTTGTTAAGCTTGACAATTAAGGTTTAAAGTGGAAAAGTTACATGAGCTATAAATAATATAAAATTGTAAAATTAAATAATAAAGAAAAAAAAACTTACCTTTAAATTTCTAAACTACGATATCATTTAATATTATATTATTACTTTGATTAACTTACAATCAAATATTGCATAGTGCCACTATGTATATACTTAATTATAAATTAACCAAAATAATAATAAAATATTAACGTATATCTTCTTATCATTGTTCCAACGTATCTTACTTTCTAACCGATGGGGAGTTTCATGCATAATACAATCTTGTAACGGCAGGAGACGAACAACCGATTGATATCTTTATTTATGCTGCCTTATCGTTTTGGGAGAAAACCTGTCACTTCTTACTTCCGTTTCAGTATCTCTCAGTTTATGTCTTCTGTACCCGTGCGGGAAAGAACAAAAAGTCTTGTCTGCAGAATCGGATACGCACGAACTCATTCACCCGACATTGCATGAAGCCATCCTTGCATGCTTCTAAGCCACGGATTCCAGAACCAGTTGAAGTTTACCCCACGCAGAAGCATACAATACACTGAAGATAAGCATCAAGAATCACTGATCTGAAGATCTGTTGATGGTGAAAAGATGTAGATGAATCTGATACAAGAAAAATAAGGTAGATATCAGTAGTTGTTAATAGATGAATAATTGTTAATGATCTAATAATCTATATAGCTCATGCAAGTTTCCTGTTATGGTGATCTCCTGCTGCCAAGTTCCATGGCATGTTATATATATCATGATGCCCAGTGGATGGTAATATGATCCCTGTCAATTCCGGATAGGGAGGGCCTTTCTCATTAGAGATCATGTGGGGATATTGTGGTCCGAGGTTGGGTGGTAAAGCCCCTGGCAATGTTTCACCTCTCTCAAGATATGCGTCAAACAGAGATAAGCCATGAAATCAATTGTTTATCGGAAACAGGTATTATCATTTTTGTTTATGAGAAGGTAAGATTAAATTGAGGTATTTCATTGTTATCATCATTTTACTTCATATAAATGAATATTGAATATAAGTAATTATCTAATCTTGAGAAATTGTCATAGATAAGCAATCGGAAGGAAAAGAAATCCGAAGCCCTAATTGATTGCGTGACAGCTAGAACCTTAATTGATATGGTGGTACTGGAAGCCCTAATTGAATCTGTGGTATCGAAAACCCCAGTTGAATCCGTGGTTGCGGAAGCCCTAAATTGAATCCGTCGTCGCAGAAACTCTAGATAAAATCCGTTGTCGCGGAAGCCCTAAATTGAATCCGTGGATGCGGAAGCCCTAAGTGGTAAAGCATTACCAGAAGCCCTAAATAAACCAATGGTAATTGATGCCCTAATTGGTAAGATGATATGTGATGCCCTAATTTAAGTTATATTGGTATTTAGTGGTATTCATCAATTGATTTTTGAGATAGCAGTCGATTTGAGAAATTGTTAGAGTATTGGTGGACTAACTCAGGTGGTTGCAGAAGCATACTTAGATGATTTTTCAGTCTCAGTTTTCCAAGGTATGTGATTTCAATTCCTGAAGTTATTTCATTTAATGGTATTTCAAGTAATTGGATAAGAAATTTTTGTTTTACTGATTTTAACAGTAAATCTTCTTCACATGAACATGAATGATGTAACTGCCTTCCTATGAAATCGAATTTATAACTGTATTCTTTGAGTATGTTGAATGTTAAATTAGACTCTGAAAAACTGGATGTTACATTAAGTCATCCCTTCTTAGCCAAATAGTAATAGGACAAATTGTCAATATATATATTGTTATCATATATATAAATGTTGTGTATATTAGTTAATATATATTCCTGATTCATTATTATATATGTTTCTGATTTCACCATTAACAATATATTTAAAAATTTATATGATTCTCTTGTTACCAATTATATTTTGTGGATTAGTTATTTCGTAGATAAGTTACATGATGCTAATTTGCTGTCACATAATATTTGCCAGCAATAAATATAACTTATTGCTATGCTTTCCTCTTCCTTGTGATGAACACCAAATATATTTTGTTACTTCTATTTGAATAAAAGATACACCTATTAATTTCCTTCAATGAAAGCCTGATCTCTTTTTTATATTCCTTCGGTGGCAATTTCAAGAGATTACAACTCTTCACATGGATGAGATGTATTTGTCCATCTCTCTTCTTCCTAACAAGTGCTTAGTTAATATGCAAGTTGATAACACCAATTACTGTTATCCTCAATCATTGTCAACGATATGCTAACATAGATTGTTGATATAGTTGTGGTGCTTTGTCAGCTTCATTGCAAACATTATTGATTGGGAATAATATTAATCACAATCATTTTATCGCTTAAAAGCCTGTTTGATTCTATCTCTATATCAATCAACATTGACCGTGTTATCTTTGTTGGGCTCAATTAGGTATCAGGATATGTAGAACATACTATAATGTTATTAATTTATTATCATCCCACTTGGTAAGGAACAATGTCTAATTAGTCAATTCCTAATAATGGCATTGGTGTTAGTACTTTTGAACTTAGTGTGTGATTGTTCAGTTGACTTATAAATTCTTTTGTTTGAACTCTATTCATTATTTCATCGCTCGTTTTCAATTATCTATGAGATGTAGAGATGTTGAATACAGGTTGTTGTTTTGAAATATTTTGGTTCACACCCATCCCTTGAATACCAAATTACCGACATCTATATTGATAAAGCTTCAACTCCTTCAATGCACATGTCACTATTTTGTTAAAGGAATATTATGTGTGTTTTATATTTGCTTTGGTGAATTACCATCCTCAAGGTGAGACCTATCGTTTTATTAATAATTTTTAATTTTAATTTTTATTTTTTTCAGGGGTAAACGCTTTGACTTGGAGCTATGAACCAGTGAGGTCACAAACGGGGGACCTCATCCCCATGAGATTTGAACCTTGATGGCAAGGATAACAGCACAACAACTTAACCATCACAACATGCCACTATTGGCGTTTTATTAATAATTATTGATTACTGATTATTTATTTATTTATTATATTATAACCATATAATATTATAATGTATTATTTATATATTAAATCTTTCTTTTGTGATTATTATTTATGTAATATGATTATAATATTTCATATTTATTTATTATTTAAACCTACAGTGGAACAGGGACGTCACAGCCCTAGCCTCCAAAAATTGCTTGTCCTCAAGCAATTACATGTTTCCTCATTATTTGATACTGACATTTGATAACTTAAGACAAGTTTTCTCTCATTTTCTAGAGATGATCTTAGGCCATCTTGTTGTCAATTGAGTCTGTCAAAATCCCGTTTGCATGATAGTATGTCTCATATTTTTCTTTCTCGGATGCCATTTGCGATGTCCCCTACTCAGAGGCTGCCAATGTTCCATAGTTTATTACTCATTACTATGCATTTACATTGATTTTATTTTAAGAAACCATGAATATTTCATAGTAAATTATGTTAGTTAACACATTGTAAGCCCAGTTCCTTCTCTCTTAAACATGCCAACCTTGAGTAGGATGGGAATTTCCATGTCACAGGGTGCTTGACACTAATCTGCAAGTAGTTTTCCTCAAGGCATTAGGAATACATTTTCATATCCATTTTGGGATTTTTCTTGAATGCATTGGAAACGCATATCCTTACCCATCTTGGAATTCACCTATCTTGTGAGGATTTACTCTGCCTCACTTGGATCATTTTATTATTCTAGATAAATCAAGTAGAATCACATTGAGAGTACATACTTGAAGATATATGCATGAATACATGAAGACACGAAGTAGATGTGAAGCTAACACATTAATGCATGAAGATATGAAGCATACACATTGCTAAATTATTTTTTATTTCATTATAATTTTTTCTCATTTAATCTCTTACCGTGCAGGACGACAGGATCATAGCTCTGATAGCACTTGTTATGTCCCCTAGTTGGACCTTACTGAACTTTTTATAAATTTCCCAATTAGGGTTTGGTTTGTAATGTCCTGTGATAGGAATAGACATTCATTCCATTAAATTCAAGTAATCTGTTCAAATAATTATCTTTCATTCTTACCTTATTACTATTCTAGCTCAATGATGGAAGAAGTCAGTGTTACCCAAGTTGTCTAGATAACAACTTGCAATGGATTTCCTCAAAGTTTACAGATCCAAGCCCTTAGGCATTTCTTGGGACTTTGGCAACAAGGGGCTTAGGGTTGCTGATCCCTACCCTATCTTGGGACAAAGATCCATTGCTTGGATTTTTACAAGCCCCTCTTTGCTAACACTTTTACTTCCCTTCTTAGTGAAATAGTAGTAGGTCTGAGTGTCAATATATATATATATATATATATATATATATATATATATATATATATATATTTCTGATTTACCTATTACCAACACATAAATATTGTATATATATGGTTCTCTTATTCCCAATCATATTTTGTGGATCAGTATTATTTCATAGATAAGTTACAGCATGATAATTTTCTGTCACATAATATTTGCCTGCATTAAATCTAACTTATTTCTATTCATTTCTCTTCCTTGTGATAAACACCAAATATATTCTTTAAACTCTATTTGAATAAAAGATATACCTGTTAATTTCCTTTAATGAAAGCATTATCTCTTTCTTATATTCCTCCGATGGTGATTTCAAAGGATTACAACTCTTCACATGGATGAGATGTATCTTTCCATCACCCTTCATGCTTTAGTTAACATGCAAGTTGGTAACGACAATTATTATCTTCAATCGTCGGTCAGCACTATGCTATCATAGATCATCAGTACAGTTGTGGTGCTTTGTCAACTTCGTTGCAAACATTATTGATTGGGATTAATATTAGGCACAATCATTTAATTGCAAACAAGCCCGTTTGATGAATGACTTAATATTGATCAACGATGACCATGCTATCTTTGTTGGTTATATCTCTATTAGGTATTGGGGATATGTAGAACATACTATAATGGTATTAATTTTTTAATCATCCCACTCGATAAGGAACATTGTCTCATTAGTCACAATTCCTATAAATGGCATTATTGTTGCTAATTTTGAACTTATAGTGTGTGATTGGTCTGTTGACTTATAAATTCATTTGTTTGAATGCTATTCATAATTTCATCGCTTGTCCTTAATCATCTATGAGATGTAGAGATGTTGAATGCAGGTTGTTGTTTTGAAATATTTGGTTCGCACCCATCCCTTGAATACTAAACTACGAGCATTGACATTGATAAACTTCAACTCCTTCAATGCAAAGGTCACTATTTTGTTAAAGGAATATTATGTGTTGTATATTTGTTTCGGTGAATTACTATCTTCAAGGTGAGGCCTATTGTTTTATTAACAATTATTGATTATTGCTATTGATTATTTATTTATTTGATTATAATCATATGATATTACAGTGCATTATTTATTTATTAAATCTTTCTCTTGTGATTATTACTTATTTATTATGATTCTAATATTTCATATTTATTTATTATTAAAATCTAAATTGGAACAGGGACATCATAATGCACAAAGAAAGCCTTGAATATCCATGGTAGAAAATAATTCTGTGAAGCAAAAAACAGGTGTGTTAATTTCCTTGGACAAAATCAGAGAAAAACAGAGAAAATATTGCAAACTCCAAAAAATGCAGAAAGAAAAAAGAGAGGAATAACTGATGTTTCTTACTGTTAAAAGCCTTCGTAATAAATTTTGAAATATGTACTTTTTTCATTAATTTTGAGATGTCAATTACAGTGCACAAAGCATTGTGCATTACAATAGCTTGATTTTGAAGTTCGACCCCCCAAATGAAAATACAAATTTCAAGCTACAAACTACAAAGTAGCACAAAATGTGTGATGTCCTACGCTAAATGTGTACAGAAATCAACCCAGAAAATGATAACAACAGAAATGTTCTGTTGTCTGTATGATAACACATTCAAATGGAAACAAATAATCTAATATAATACACATTCAAATGGGAAAATATGGTGTTAGGGCTTTGTTTGGCCCTGGTGGAGTCGATGTTCTTCATTGCTATATTCTTAAGTGGGCTGTGTTGCTTGTATTTGTATTCACTTCTGTAATTTTCCTATTGAGGTGGAACCTGCCCCAATTGAGGTGGGGCTTCTCTGTGTTGTCACTACAGGGATGTGGCCCATTCTTCCTCCTTTTTCCTATATCGTTTGTCTTATTGAGGTTATGGCCTTTCCAATAGAGGCGGATAATGGCTTCAGATATGTGGAGATTTGGAGCTGCTTATGGGCCACTCTTTGTTGTGATTTCTTGGAAGCAGGGTTGAATGCCTTTATGGTTCTCTGTCTATTTGTTCCCTTCTCTGCTGATCCTATGGAGGTGGGATTTTTAGTTATTGAGGTGGAGAAGAGTTGCTCTGGAGAGTTGTGGAAGGACTGGTGGCTTCTTATAGCTGCTTTTTGATTATCAATCTTTTGAGGCTTACTGTGTTGATGGTTTTGGGGTTCATGTTAAAACCAACTTAAGTTGTTTTGGGGAGCCTTTCAAAACCTCTTTATTTCTGCTGGCTTTTTGATGATCAATCTTTTGAGGCAGTTTTCGATAATGGTCTTGGGAGCCATGTTAATCACTTAAAATCCAATGTTAAGGTTTGGGGAGCCTATCAAAACCCCGTGGATCAGCTTTCTTGGGATATTTGTTCTTTGATGCGAGCTTAGGCCTGAAGTGTCGTGTCTTTGTGTAGTTGGAGCTTCGTATGACTTATGTTTTTTAGCTGCTGTCTATTCTCTGGTTTTGGGCTGCTGATTTATTAATGTTTTATCTATTGCAGCTTATCGTCTGAGTGGGTTCCAGATCCCTGTAAAAATATGTTTTCAAACGGTTTTGGGCCCCTTCTAAACCTATTTTTCCCCTAATTTAAAACTCACTAGAATACCTAGCATACAGATCTGAATCCTGGAATGTCCTTAGCGGGGAACAGATTATAAAGATCAATGGTATTAGATTTCCACAATCCATATGATGCTACTCTTTTCTTCTGGATTAGATTGTGTTTAGTTTTTGTTATCAATGTTTCGGATCACACTATGTGATCCATCATCAGGATATGCAAGAGAACATAAAGAGATTACCCTGCTGGTCCTGGACATTCTGCATTTTACTCCTAGCATTTCACACTAGAGGATTATTGGCCCTGAGGCCGTAAATAGTTGTAAACTTGAAGGGGTTCATCTTCAAGCTTCCATGTTGCTGTACCAGTGTCAATCTTCGTGAAGCTTAGTTGAAGTTTGCTTGCTCATATTGCCCAAAAAAGTCATCTCCTTTGCCTTGACCACTTTATATACCCCCATTTTGATTGATCCGCAATCAATGGAAATCAAATCCGTAAATGGCTGCAGTTAACTTCTAACTGAACCCATAATATGGGCATTAACTGAATAACTTCTTTATTTTGCTGTGACAACTGACAGTGCAACTGGGAAACTTATTTGCTTTATTGAAGCTGAATACTCAGTCTTAAATAAAAAACTGCAGACAGAATTCTTACTACTAATTGATTACTTATAGAACTCCTATTCACCATTAAGTCTAAAAAGTTGTCATGGTTGGTATGAAGATGGGTTCTTTTGGGGTCATCTGCATCAGTCAGTCCATCGAATCATTTCCATTCAAAGCAGAATTAAGAAGACATTAAGAGCATATCCGAGGAGTTTATATGAGTATCTTTTTGAAGATTATTTCTGAAGAACAGACAATTTCAGACATTGTGAGCAAGATAGCTTCAGGCATTTTAGCAGACTTATTAGTTATTTCTGTTAATGTGTTGCCCAGAAATAAAGATAAACAGCAATAACATCAGAACAGAAGCAATAATGAACACTAAGACACAACAACTTATCCTGGGAAAACCCTCTAACTTGATGGGAAAAACCCAGCCACAATAAAATCAGTTTTTATTACATAATCAGAAGTCTGAAATGCAATATGCCCAAATACAAGGCTCAAAATGCAGTCATATTCAGAAGCGTAAGATTTCAATATGCTTTCATATGAACTCCTGAAGAATATATAAAATTACCTTGATCCTTCATTATCTTGCTGGTACAAACTGAAGATCTCTTCATTGTCTCGACTCTTCAATATCTACACATGGTCTCTTCATTAGCCAACACTGAAGACTCTTCATGAATTTCAAAAGACGTGGCTCTTCATATGAAAGATTGTTCATAAATATAGACTGTTTGCAGCTTCATCATATTAAAGGTTTAGATAATGCAGCAGAAAGCATCTCAATATAGTGCTGATGTAATCATAAGTGCGCAAGTATCTCCTGTGGCTAGCAAACTTTAACACTCCCCCTTAGCAAAGGAGATATCATTTGCAAATTTTGTGTCATCATAACAAACACAATGGCTGAACCCATGGGTGTGAACAACAAAACTTTATCACCTGATATCGTCATCTCAATATGACGTTCACCACAGCTACTCCCAGAGGGTGAATTACACGAGCCAATCCATGGAGTCTCACACATGACTACCACCATGGCTTCTCCTAGAGGGTGGATCCACCATGGCTACTCCTAGAGAGACAAGAGCTTTCACCTCAAACTTCTCTCGTAGAGAAGAATCTCTTAACAAGGAATTGCACCTCAAACTTCTCCCTCACAAAAAAAAACTCATTAACAAGGGATTGCACCTCAAACTTCTCCCTTATAGAGAAGAACTCCTTAACAAGGGATTGCACCTCGAACTTCTCCCTCACAGAGAAGAACTCATTAAAGCACATAAAAAGCCATTTAAATGTTGAGACCCCCTCTCAGCTGAGACTCCCTCTTTAACAGGGACAACATACTCACAGTTTTGATTATCACAATAAATTAATTAACTCTAAAGTTTGACCAAACAAGGAGCTTTTGCAGTCCCACTGCTATATAGCTTATTGATCCTCTTCGAAGGACTTGACACTTTCCCTCTGCTATACAAGCTTCCTTTGAATTTTATTGAGCCCTAAAATAAGTCCTCCCTCTTCAAGTTATCAAGCTTTCCTTGAATTCCTTATGTAATCTCTCATCATCCTGTTGCTTCACAATTCCTCCTGGAAGCATTTGAGAGAGACTCAACTTATGTCCTAAAAAGAAATATACAGGTTTATGCTAGAAGCATACATGATTCACTCTTTCCTATGTTATTGTATGAATTAACTACATAAAATTCATAATCAATATTCAAAGGTATAACAAAAAAATACTCATCTCTTTATTGTTAATCAATTTAGCAAAACCCTTTCAGATTTTGATTGTCATATCCCTTATAGTGCAGCGGACCTGATTGCTACAGCAACAAGCGTCCATGTCTTATCCAATAATGTCTTACAAAATCACATAACCAGGGGCATCCAACAAGTCATACAATCGCAGATGCTTGTAACTAAACAATAACACGTCATCATGATCCTTGACCAACACATACAACATTGATGCTACTCATTGCTAGATCACATGCATATCGAACAGAATCATATTTCTCTCTAGCATTACCCACAATACTCAGAAAAAGAGGTTGTCATCAAGAAAATAATGAGTATATCATAGAATGATCACAACAAATTGCAGCACCCATGCTTGCCAGTATACTCTGCTAATAGAATTTGCAAACATAAATTCTAGTGATTATGGTAGCAACATATTCTGTTACAAAAATGCCCCATCAATACAACAGGGAACCAAATGCTACAACAAGCACACTGGTAAGGTCACAGTATTTATGCTGGTGAAACCATCATAGGTTTGCAGAAAGAAAGACCCTATAAATGAAATACACAGGTATCCATGCAACAATAGATGCATCTTGAACTAAATAACGAAAACAATTACCACTCTCTTGAGTAATAACTACTACTGTCATTCTGATCCTGATGTTGCTTATACCTGCTTTGATACCATGTTAATTTTTTGCCCAGAAATAAAGATAAACAACAACGTTAGAACAGAAGTAATAATGAACACTAAGACACAACAATTTATCCTATGAAAACCCTCCAACTTGAGGGGAAATATCCAACCACAAAATAAAATCACTTTTTATTGAATAATTAGAAGTCTGAAATACAGTATGCCCAAACACAAGGTTAAAACTGCAGTAATATGCAGAAGCACAAGATGTCAATTTGTTTTCATATGAACTCCTCTTGAAGAATATATAAAATTGCCTTGACCCTTCATAATCTTGCTGTTACAAAGTGGAGACCTTTCATTGTCTTGATTCTTCAATATCCACGCATAGTCTCTTCATTAGCCAATGCTGAAGACTCTTCATGATCTTCAAAAGACATGGCTCCTCATATGAAAGACCATTCATAAATAACGACTCTTTGCAACCTCATTGTATTAAAGGAGTAGATAATGCAGCAGCATCTCAAATATAATGCTGATGCAATCACAGGTACACAGATATCTTCTGTAGTTACCAAACTTCAACAATTTCAGATTTATGAGCAGATCTAAAAAGTGATTTCTAGCATAAATAGATCCTTAGGGCAGCGAGTTACAGACTATTACGAAGTAATTGGTAAATATTTGCTTAATATTAATAGAGGCCGAGAGTCAATATATACAAAAGAATGAGATGATGTTTCCTTAGGAAACGATCATAAAAAATGGGAACCCTATATTCTAGCTAATAGAAAACTAACAATTATCTACAACCTAATTAAATACTAGAAATATTCTAATATTTACAATAGAGTACAAATAGATAACCATTAACTAATAATAGAAGCTATCTATTATCGTAACCCTCCCTTAATGGTTTATCTATCCACAATACCAAGCTATCCTCTGAATTTGACAAACTTATCAGGACCAAGAGGCTTGGTGAGAATGTCTGCAATCTGATCCGTTGTAGGAACATATTGGAAATCTATTATCATGTCTTCAACCAAGTGTCGTATGTAGTGATAGTGAACATTCACATGTTTGGTTCGTTCATGAAAGACTGGATTCTGTACTAATTTGATAACGCCTTCATTATCAACAAACAAAGTGGTCGGTCCTGCTGGTGACATCTGCATATCCCCAAGCATCCAACAAAGCCAAATAGCTTCACAGCCTACCTTGACTGCCCCTCTATATTCAACCTTTGTAGAGGAGAGAGACACTGCCTACTCCTTATAGGTCCATGTGACGACACCTAATCCCAAACTGAACACATCCTGAAGTTGACTTCTTATCGTCCACAAAGCTTGCCCAATCTGAATTTGTGAACCCACTGAGTCTAGGATTAGAACTCCGAGAGTAAAGAAGTCCATAATCTGCAGTGCCCTTCACATAACGAAGCACACACTTTGCTGTCATCAAATGATCAGCCTTGGGAGCTGTCATAAAGCAGGAGATGTAGCTGATTGCTAAGCTAATATCAGGCCTAGTAGCAGAGAGGTGGCTGAGTTTGCCTACTAGTTGCCTGTATGTAGTATCATCAACAGGAGGAGAAATATACTTGGTTGATAACTTGAGACCTTTCTCCAAGGGCGTAGATGCAGGCTTGCAATCCTACATATGAAATTTGTCTAATAGAGCCTTGACATATTTGGACTGAGAGATGAATATACTAGAAGACTATTGCCAAACCTCAACACCTAGGCAATAATGCATGAGCCTAGGGTCAATCATATCAAAAGATTGGCATAAATTTTGTTTGATTCTCTGAATCAAAAAGGCCAAACTGCCAGGGATGATTAAATCATCCACATAAATAACCAGAAGGATGATGTCACTGTCAGTAGTCTTGATGTACAAATTTGAGTGTGAAGAACTCGTCTGGAAGCCTTGATCATTGAGGTACTTATCAATTTTCATGTACCATGCCCGAGAGGCCTACTTCAAGCCATAAAGAGCTTTCATTGACTAGAGAACTTGATGTTCTTTACCAGCAACCTTGAAACTAGGGGGCTGTGTTATGTAAAACTCTTCGTGGAGATCACCATTTAGGAAAGTACTCTTGACGTCCATCTGATGGACTTTCCAGCCAAACTATACTGCCATGGCTAGGACTAATCTTATTGTGCTCATCTTTGTAGTAGGAGCAAAGGTCTCATAATTAATGCCCTGACGCTGAGAGAAGCCTTTTGCAACTAAATGAGCTTTGTACTTATTCAAAGTACCATCAAATTTGTATTTGATTTTGTAAACGCATTTGTAGCCAATGGGTTTCTTCCTTGGTGGAAGATCAGAAAGGACCTAGGTGTTATTCTTCAGTAGGCTCTAGTTTTTAGATGTCATGGCTTGTTCCCACTTTGAAATTTCTTTAGTCTCGAAATATGTTTGCGGTTCAAACACACTGTGAATGTTGGCCATAAGAGTAAAATTAACTGATTCTGTAGGTTTGCTCTTTTTCCGAGTTGTTCTCCCATCAATGAACTCATCATCACGAAGATCAGCAAGTGTCTTAGCCCACCACTTAGGCCGAAGAGGAGAATGACCAACATTAATATTAGGAGATGCTCTATGTTCAGGTTCCTCATAAGAAGAATCTAGATCAAGCTTAGGTGAAGCATCTAGAAATCTTGGTGAGCCTGCAGGAGAAGCTGGAGGTGTTTGTACAAGGATTACTAGTATAACTGGAGCTGCAGGAGTTACTGGAGTCCTCCCATTAGGTGGACCTAATGGAAGGCTAACTCCCAAATCACGAGCCTTCATAGGTTGATCTACTGGATCAGGAACAGGAGAAATAGGCATAAAAGGTCCTCGTTGCTAATCAAAAACTACATCACAACTATACAGGGGACGAGATGTCTTAGTGTCGATCAAGCGGTAGGTTTTGTGAAGACTACTATATCCAACAAGCATAAGTTTTTGTCTCTTGGCATCCAACTTGGTGTGTGATGCATTAGGGAACCAAACAAAAGCAAGAGAGCCAAAAACTTTTAGGTGACTGATTTTGGGCTTGCGACCTAACTAGGCCTCTTCTAGAGTCTTACCTTTGATTACCAATGTGGGAGACGGGTTTAAAAGATATTGCAGTGTTAATTGCTTCTGCCTGGAACTTTTTCGGAACATGTTTGTGTTCGAGCATGGAGCGAGCCATCTTAGTGATTGTTCTGTTTCGAAATTCAACTACACTGTTCTATTGTGGTTAACTAGCGTTTGATGCCATGAGTATCCAAGAAGCTAGAGAATTCATGAGAACAAAAACACCTCCACCATCATCTGACCTAAGAGTAATAATAGATTTCCCAAACTTATTTTCAACTAAAGGTTTAAACTTTTGAAATATTGGAAAGGCATCTGATTTCTTTTGAAGAAAATATATCGACATTTTTCTACTGAAATCATCAGCAAACAACAAAAAATACCTAGATCCAAGAACAGAAGGACTGGCCATAGGGCCGCAGATATCAACATAAACAAGCTAAGGTACCTGAGAAGCTCGCCATGAATCACCACTAGTGAAAGGTGTGCGATGTTGCTTCGCAACCTGGCATGCATCACAAACTCCAAGCTGTTGAGTTAGAATCTTTGGCAAACCGAGGACAAGCTCTTCCCAAGTAAGCTGAGAGAGATAATGCACATTTAAGTGCCCATATCGTTGATGCCAAATCGTGCTAATAGAAGACCGCCAAGCAGCTATAGCTAAGTCTTGAGAATCACCAGAATTAGTAAGTCAGAAAAGACCACAATCCTTAAGATCCACTGCAACAATAGACTGAGTTGCCTTATTAGTGATGGTACACTGATGCGAATTGAAGGTGAATCTAACTATAGAGTGTCGTAGCGACTAGCTGATTGAGAGTAGATTTAGTTCCATCCCTAGAACGTGGTACTCATCGAGAAAAATGAGATTCCTCCTAGCAGATTGAATCTGAATGTTGCCTTTGTCGACAATGGTGTACTGTTATTTGCCACCAAAAATAACAAAATTTGAATAAGAGTGGTAGTCAGTAAACCAGTCTCTGTGGTGGGTGAAATGATGAGAGGCACCTGATTCAATATACCGGGGAGACGAGTTCACATGATTTGTAGGTCTTTTAGCCATGAAGGGGTAAAAGACAGATTCTGTCTGCTCAGTGTGCTGTGCATTGTTCACTTTGGGCTGCAAACCTAATTGCTTAGATTGAGCAACTAAGTGTTTTTGACATTCAACCTTCATGTGACCAAACTTATGGCAATAGTTGCATTGAATGTTCTTCTTCGGGGAGCCTTCTGAAGCTGGAGCAGAGGGCTTTTGTTGAGACTTGCCTTTATCCTTCTAAAAGGATTTAGCAGCAAAGGCTTGCTCTGTGGAGGTGGAGGTGGAATTGCTATTTAATTGTTGTTTCCACCGATCTTGCTGAAGCAGAAGTGTGCAGAGATCTGTGAATTTCAGATCAACACTAGAAGAAGTGATGTTAAGAGTCTCGATAAAATGCTTTTAGGACTTGGGTAAAGTCCAGAGAGTGATGACCATGATGTCCTCTTCCTCCATCTTGCGACCAATGGCAACAAACAATTGATCACGGATTTCCTGAATCCTATTCAAGTGAGCTTGGAGCGATGCTCGCTCATCCATGATAATAGAAAACAATGTTCTTTAGAAAGAAAGCTTTGCTTTTGTCAGAAGTCTCGTGAAGATTCTTGAGATGCGCCCATATCTCAACAATTGTCTTGTTGGATGAAATCTTAGAGAGTTGATCATCAACTATAGATAATTTGAGAAGCATCATCGCCTTTCGATTATTCAGATCCCATGTATCCTGATCAGTTGGATGCTGTGTAACACCTAGTACAATCTGATCAGTATTTTGATAGTCAAAAATTGCTATTATTCGTTGCTTCCAAGTGCCTTAATTTTGACCATTGAATTTTGAATTGCTCTTGAGCAAAATATTAGTTAGAGATGCCATAGCACATTTTTCAATGAAAAAGCATGAAAATTGTGAAGGCATGTACTTCAAGGCAAAAAAATAGAAGACCCAAAAAAATTTAAGCTGTACCTAGAAGAGAGCTTGATAAACTTATAAAGAATATGTCGGTTTCCATATTTGTTGGCTCGAAAATCGGGAAACAGAAATCAAGGCACCTAGAAAAAACTAACGACAACTCAATTGGGCTCTCGAAAAACCCACCATGAATCTGAAATCAGAATTATTTTTTGAGCCCAATAATTGGGGTTTTGAACATAAATGTCCTGGGCTGAAAAAAAGCTTAAAATTAATGGCGGAAGTGTAGAAAAAGTGTGTTTTCTGGGCTGGATTTGAGGTGTGAGTAAATAGTAGAAGGTTGGAAAATCCTAGACTCCTCTAGCAATGGCGATCCAAGGCTGCAAAAAACCTCAAGCATGGAAAAAAATGGTGCGCTGAGTGCAGATGCGAGTAGATGAAATGGAAAGATATCAGGCACAAGCAAAAAAGAGCTCATATAAGATGCGACTTTCAGTCAAACCGAGCCCTCCTAGTCATGATTTGCAGACAATTGCCACGATTTGAAGCTTTGAATCACGTCTAGAAATCACAGAAAGAGGGCAGAAGACGTGTCCACAAAAAACCACGCAAAAGAACACAAAAATTGCGATTTTTCCAGTTGCAATTTGCAGAGAAATTTCTCGAAAATGGATGCAGGAAATCCCGATTTACCAGTCCGCGATTTGCAGGCTTTGTATCAAAACCCTAGCTGAAACTAGGTATCATGAAGCAGATATAATATGAAAAATATAATTTCGAAAATAGAGGCAGAATAATGTCAACAAGAAATTATGATTTTTTGAAAAAAAATTCAACAATGCATCGATACCATATTAGAAAGTAATTGGTAAATATTTTCTTAATATTAACTGGGACCAAGAGGTCAATATATACAAAAGAATGAGATGATGTTTACTTAGGAAACAATCATTATTAGGAAGTAATTGTTAAATATTTGCTTAATATTAATAGAGACCGAGAGGTCAATAAATACATTCTAATATTTACAATAGATTACAAATAGATAACCATTAACTAATAATAGAAGCTATCTAGCATCGTAATACGGACAACAGCTTTAGGAAACAATAAATATGTAAATATTAGTGACCAAGAAACCCCACCCTTGGAAGCAGGGAAAATAAAAACTTACAAGTTTGCAGTGATTAGGGACATGGATAAGAAAAGACTCTGATTAGACTTAACATATTACATAGCTGTTGACATTGCAATCATAAATTGGTAATGATGCACTGCTTATGTGCAATAAAAGATAATAATGCATTCAATCTGCCTACATGCAATAATGGATAATGAGGCATTTGACCTGCCTATATTCATTCAATTCTATTATATGAATCAATAGTTATTGAACGTAAGAGGGTTAATACTTAAGTTATGTGTTTATGTATGGGAGTGTGTTTATTCTGTAATCCATCACATGTTTTGGAGGATATATGATATGGAGATGCGATTTACTAGCTCCCTTGAACTAAGTGCCCCATGCCAAAAGGATACAATTGGTCATAGTTAAACATTCTTGCCTTTTGTGGGTTGAGAGGTGATTTAGTTGCTTCGAGGGGGGAAGTTGTCATAGTTGGACATTCCTACTACTTGTGGGATATTCAAGGGGGGCACTGTCATAGTTGGATGTTCATTCCACTTGTGGGATGTGCCAAGTTTTCCATAAAATGAATGTGACACACTCTTGGGCTTTAGTTAGTTTGGGCAGTTTACTGGTTCCCTCTCAAGGTTCCAACTGGACTAAGCTATGATTGGTTATGAGATGGTAAACCCCAATTTGGGGAACTCCATTAATTAGATTAGTTGTATCATATGATTGGGTTAATGTTCCTAACCCCACTAGGAAAGATATGTTGTACGGATTAATGTTGGAATTGTAATTTAAGGGCAAAAACTAGAACATTGGAAAAAAAGGGACATTACAAATGGTATTGGAGCATTGTTTCTACCAGCTTTAGGGACGAATAGTAGTTGACGCAACTTAACCAAAGAGCTTTAAGGGCTCTAGAGGGGTGAAGATGAAGCAATAAATGTATTTTAGACAATAAGATGGGATAGGGACTAGGTCTTGAAGGCTTGAGAGAGCCTACTTGTAGTTTGGTCTCAAGCACCCTATGACAAGTAAATCCCCATCCTTGGTCTCAAGCACCCTATGACAAGTAAATCCCCATCCTTCTTAAGGCTATTGATTAGGAGAGAAATAAGGAACTGGGACATAAGTATGTAATGTGGATATTTGAATATTTCTTTTAAATGCATAGTGATGTATGTTATTCATTCGGAATTGGCATTCTTCTAGTAGGGAAGGTTAGAAATTGCCATCCCAAGTGCAATCCAAGTCCTAGATGGGAATTTTGGATTAAATCAGGTAAAGTCCTAATAGGGGACATTACTTCGATTATGATCACCTCCATTTTCACAAGCGCTCTTCAATCCGACATCTCATAATTACCTTGCACGCTTACCAACACGGAATATCAATTGTAGACAAGGTGCAAACTTTGATCAGATCATATATTGTGTTCAGCTTTTCAAATTGCAAATAAAATCCAATTCTTGAGCAACTTTGCATCCGTATGATTTTCTTGTATGTGTTTTTATCTTAAAATTATAGAGGGGATATTACAAATCCTATACCAATTCATTCATTGGTTAGGTCCTTGAGAATCAAGATCATTCAATCTTCTACGTGGTTGATTATGTCCCTAATTTTATGTTCTTAACGGCTGGAAGATTATTCTCTTTTTCTAAATCATAGAAGATCATGTCTTTAAGCTGATTAGTTTCAAATGAACAAAATTGAAGATTAGTGTGTTTATATAGCTTCATTTTGTTGGTTCCCAAAACCGTAGATTGGAAATCCAAGAGCTTTGCCAATTTTCTTATAGGATTGCTCAATCAGTTTTGGCCAACAAATGGGAATAACCTCCTGATTTAATACCCTTGGACTTTAGGCTTCGCTAAAACTAGGCAGGCAAACCTTCAACTCAAACCTTGATAACTTGTTTTAAAGCTTTTCTATAGTGAATTTAGACTTAGAGTTGTTAAGTTGGCAAAATTCTTAAACTCGATCAAATAAAAGCTATATGAATGCTTTGATATGTTTTCTTGTGAAATGAATATTATTAAAATGGAAGCAATAGTGTTTATGAGTTATGGATATGGCAGAATATTGAACCTCAAGACCTCAGACATCAACCCACTTTCATAATATAAACTTCAGACCAGCCTCTTATCCAGCTTTGGGCAAATAAAGTCAAACTTTCTCCAGACCATAGGAGACAATGCTTATACCATCCACTGCTTTATAGACTGAAGCTTCCATTAGCAACACAACCCCTAGTCTAATTGAATTGAATTTCTTTTGGAAAACAAATTACAAAATTCACATAGACAACATTTTGTATGCAAATTCTGATAATCAAAGACTTATATTGAAATCAGCTTCTTCACCATTAGTGGCAATTAATTTTAAAATTAATAATCACAGGGGATAAATCTGAAAAATACTTTGAACTTTGATTTTCAAGATGAATAAGGAAAAACAGGACTCTAGCATTAATTTTAAAATGGGTACAATAAATGTGTATTTCAATTACAATATCCAGTTTACCCAAAAACTACATAAACATCTACTATCTCGCTTTAATCTGCTGAACTTCCTTTCTGGTTGCTTCTTCCTCTGCTTTTAGATTTTACAAATGAAAAACTCCTTATTTATATTTAATCATAGTGTGACGTTTCAAACAGCCACGTCTCTTCTTAACCAACATACTTAATTTTAATTAATACTTATATCTCCCGTCAACATAATTTGATCATACCTTTTCATTTATATTCTTTTCTTTCATCTTGCAGCCTTCACATTAAACAATAGTTTGAATGGCAATCATTTTGATTTTATTCTTTTCTTTCAAGGCCCTCAACAACTGCAGACTCCCAATTGTATTGCAGTTGGTGTTACATCTCTTGTTGTATGACTTCAATGCCTAACTCTAGCAGATACTCACTCAGGTTATACCTCTGATTATAGCAACCATTTGCTGACTCGCCGATTCTGTGATGCTTTTTGTTTGCACTAGTAATAATTTTTAATCGTCGGCGATAATATTATCATCGCGCAGGAATCTCCATCATTGTATGAGCTTATGGTCTTTATTTCCAACCTTCAATATCACCATTATTAGAAATGACATGTCACTATTGACTTTTCCGCTCCGCTATGTATAATACATGATTGCTTGCACAACATGATATCCCTCAGACTTATACAAATACATTGCTTGAATATATTGTCTCTCAAATGTTTACTCAGTGATTATAATACTGCCTTTGAACTATGCTCAGCACTGTGCATATTTATTTTTTATCACTGTGTGCCTCCTGTATATCTCCGGATGTCTGCATTCGCATATGATCTTTCTGTCCCATCTTTCAACTTCTTGACATGTTCATTTTTATGCTCGTATTTGCTTATTTGATGAAGATATCGCTATTGAAAAGGGTATAAAACTTGTGGTGAACTTCATATTGCTGTTTGTACCGCACTCCTGTCCTGTAGACACATGAGTTTGCTGTGCTATAACTTCAAGTTGATAGTCGCTCAAACTTATTTTTATCTAGTCCAAATTCTGACAGTATCTCTGACGGCCTGTCTACTTTGAGAGACCTGATGGCACCATATTCTGATTCAAATTGAAGTTTATTGAGGTATTTATATCGAACTTTGACTTCAGAAGTTTGGTGATGTTATCGTTGCTTTCCAGAATTAAATTGCTTACTCATAATTTTTTATCGAGCCTCTCCAAATTATCAATTCTTGTCTTCATCAAGCTCCTTGTCTCTATCACTACTCATTACAAGTCATTTCTTAGTGTCTTCATTATAACTGTAGTATTATCTTTACCTCTGCATACTCATTCTTGATTGGGAATGCACCGAAATGTTCTTTCGGTTCATTAATTGTTTCTGTATAGTGGTGTTTGATGAGTGGTGTAGCTGGTAGACATCAATGGAGTCGTCCTTAGCTGAACTGCCGTGTTTTATAAAGTCCTTGTATACAAGGCATGAAATCGCTGGAACTGTTGCACTGCTGCCAGCCTAGGAATATGTTTCTGCCTTAGTACTCATAGCCCATGATTTCTTTCTGATTTTCAAATGGTGACCATGCAGATTCTTCAGCATCCCTGCTGCTGTCTATTTATTGTGTGTTTACACTATGGATTCTTGTACTGCTGTGCAATCAATTCATCTCATCTTTGACTAATCTCTTTCATCTCTGCATGTTCAACATTCTACTAATTCTGCAATCTCTGTATCTCAGAGCACAAATGAAAAGTATTTCCAAAGTGATTTTTACATTTTTTAACCGTGAGTGCACTCACTAGTTTCAGATCAAAATCATAATCTAGATAAACATAATTCAAGTTCTTTCAATGAATAAGAAGATTCAGCATGTTAATCCCTGCCTACAAACTTGAAATCCTGTCTCTGCCCAGTCCAACTCATTTGTTTGGAAAAACTTAGTAGCTTGGAGAGAACAGAACTAATACTTCCTTTTCTGGCATTTAATGGTCTATAATGCAGTTCATTCAATTCATAACACTTCAACAGCTTTCGATACCTCACTCAAACCTTCACAGTGCTCCCTTCCTCATATAATTTGATTCCTTATAATCATTGGTATATGGTATGTAAATTCTTGTGCAAAAATGGATCCTCTAAAATTAGAGCTACATCACATTGTATGTGCTTGCCCATTCTATATACACTCTTGATGAAGTCCAGGTTTTTTTTTCCCAATCATAATTGAGTGTGTTAATGCCCGAAGTTTTTGAGACAGGTGTTGCTTTTGTCAAGTAACTTTATAATATGTATCTTTTATGCATTTCATGCTGTGTAGATGAATTTGGCCAATTTGATTGCGAATCATTTAAATGTGATATAATTTCTGTGATTGTTATAAATCAAAGTTTTATTTACTCAGGAAGCAGGGGTAAATGGCGTCAACAGCAAATCCCACTTGAAAATATTGCTCCGATGGATGAAAGAGAGACAGAAACTGCACATGATATGCAATCACGTTGGCCGTAATAAGCAATTTCTATATTCAACCTGGTTCACAAAACCTGAAAATACGGTTGGTGATGCCAGGAAACGGGCTACAGAAACAAAGATAAGTAGCGCTGCTGGCCAACAACCTGCAAAAAGCAAGATTAGCAGCTCTGCCAGCCAACAGGCCGCAAAAAACAATATTAGCAGCTCTGCCATAAGACAGAAAATGAAAATCAGAAGAGTCTAGTTGCTTTGTTCATTTACATTTATTTACACATTGTACAGGTGATTCACTAGATGGTAGATGGAAGCAGTGTTGCTTTCATGGAGTATTTCTCATGAAATATGTTCAAATCCGACATCCATTTAGGAATGCCATCTTATTTTGGATATGAATAGAGCCACACAAGTCTCTGGGATGTTTACTATTTACTTATGTGGTCAAATTGGTCAGGAGTTCAGATTCAATTTGGCTTTCTATTCCCAAATAGAATACTCCTCTCAACTTTTTTAAGCTCCTAATGATTAAATTTGCAAGGTTAATAATTAGTTATTTTTAAAGCAACATATTATACATTGCAATTTGGATAGGAACAAGATGCATTTGTAGTAAAGCACGGTCATACAAGATTGAAATTAGAAGGGAAAAGGATGAACTCTAACTATATGTCATTTGAAATGAACTTGATATTATGATACTCTCCTGTGGGTTTGTATGGTGCTCAACTACATATTCCTCTCCCCTGATAAAGGTTCTTTAGAGTTTTTGAAAATTTAAAGCAAGTTCAAAACAAATATTGGGGATATTAAATGATAATACTTTAACATGATTTGTTGTGGTAGATGGTAGTGGCAGGAATTATTTTTCATTTTTCTAAGAATGGTAATTGGAAAAAAAGGTAACCAGAGATTTTAATACTCTTGTTATTAAACACCATAAATTTGATGAAATCTGCATTTTACTTTCTTTAATCACATGCTTAGTTTATTCATTAACTATGATGCTTTTGCACAGATAAACTAAAAATGCCTTGTTAGTGACTTTACATGGTAGCGACACCACGTTCAGCAGAGATTTGTAAGAATGTGAGAGCCTCAATAATACTAGAATGTGAGTGCCTCAATAATACTACCAGGTGTGAGGTTTATGGTGTCCAAAATCTGCCAAAATCCCAGAATTGTAGACTCTAGATAAAAGCATTAGTACCTATGATGGGTATTGTTACTCATTTTCATTTGTACCCATAATGCTGATTGTAACATGTTACATGCAATTGGAGCTCAAACATGGGTAACTCTTTTCGAAAAAAGACGTAGGTCAATCTCCTTCAATCTCTCTTCAATTAAGTTAAATTTAATTGTTGGACTGCTCAATCAAAGCTTGTCTATTAAAAGAGAACTTCTCTGCGTTTTGTGCATAAATAACTACCACTTGAGCAAATACACTCGGCTTTCCTCAACTTTGTGTAATGTACCCCTTTTGGGATTGTCCTAATTGTTGCCCTAACATTACAATTTCATTAACATTAGAATTGTAAGTCAGCCAGAGACATAGCTTTACCAATAAAAATGCTTTTCAACAAGGTAAATCTTGATTAAGATCTTGCAGTCACCAAATAGGGAACAAGTACATGAATACAATTGATTATATTGTTAGCAAGTAAATAAAATAATACACAAATTAATCTTGTACTTAAAGAACAAAAGGATAATAATATACTTAGGCATATGGTAAGAAAACATTTGCAACATTACAACTTTTATGGGCCATAACCATAGTGAGGACTAAATAAGGAAGACTTGATGAGGTGCCCTTTTTGTCATTGCCCTAGTCCCAATGAGAGAGACTTTGTTCCCCTTGGCCCTATACCTTGTTTGATTGACCTAGTGAAATCATTATGTTGTTTCTTCCATCATTCTATGTTATTCCATTCACATGGCTATTGCACATATGGGTTGGGGGAAAGATTATGATAGGGTGCCCTAACTCAACCCTAGGAGAGTGAGAGAGAGAGAGAGAGAGACCCACACCCACACACATGCACACACCCACAAACACTTGCATGCACACATGCACACACTTACGGTCGCTTGCCTGTTGACACACATGCACGCGCACACATGCACAAACACACACGCACACACACGTGCGCACGTGCACAAAGGAATGCAGACACAGAGGCACACAAACAGAGGCAAGCGCGCGCACACTCATGCACAAACACATACACACTCATGCTGTGTACTTTTGCCAATCTTGTTGAGTTTATATTTTTATTTACATGACCATAATTGAAACTCTACAAGATTGTTAAGATTTTCTTGTTGAGATTGAGAATGCTGTTCACTCTTTCCCCTTCGATATTGCTGAGGTGGTGAGGCAGGATTATGTTGTTGCTTTAAGGCGTGCCAAATCACCTACGAGCAATATCCCTCGATCTGAGTTTCTCGCCTTTAAGAGACTTATTCACAACCATGACCTCATCATTTTTCGAGCTGATAAAGGCAATGCCACTGTTATCTTGAACAAATTTGACTACATTACCAAGATGAATGACCACCTCTTGGATTCTAGCAGCTACAGGATTGTTCCGCGCAACCCTTGCAATAAAATCTTGAAGAAAGTCAAAGTGGCTATTGCCAACTCCTCTTTTGACGAGGCAACCAAGAGGCATCTTTTACCCTCCAAAGAGTTAACTCCTCGTATCTATGGTATCCCAAAGATTCACAAGGCCAACATTCCATTAAGGTCCATTGTGGATACTATGGGTTACCCTACCCACAATCTTGCTTCTTTCTTAGCTAAACCCTTGTCCCCTCATGTTGGTAATGTCGTCTCCTTTGTCAGGGACTCTAACCACTTTGTTGATTTCCTCAAGGATGCCAAATGTGAAGATGAGGATATTTAGTAAGCTTTGACATTGTTTCCCTCTTCACCAAAGTCCCCATCCTTGATGCTATTGATATTATTAAGTGCAAGGTTAATTCCGAGATTGCCTCTTTGGTGGAGTTATGCCTTCGATCCACTTTCTTCTCCTTTCAAGGAGTTATTTATGAACAAGTGGATGGCGTGGCCATGGGCTCTCCCCTCTGCCCCCTTGTTGCCAACCTATATATGGAGCATTTCGAAGATATTGCTCTGCGCTCTTTCCTCCTTCAACCTAAATGGTGGAAGCGATATGTGGAGGACACCAACGTTTGTTGGCCCCACGGCCTCGAAAAACTTGAAGAGTTTCATGCGCATCTCAACAACTTGGCGTCCTGTATTTCTTTCACCAAAGAGGTTGAATTTGATGGGACTTTACCTTTTCTCGATATCTTGATCATCAAGCAACCCAACGGCACCTTAGGTCGCAAAGTTTTTCGCAAAGCCACTCATACTGATAGATATCTTCAAGCTGCTTCTCACCACAACCTGGGCCAAAAAGCTGACATTATCAAAACCCTTGCCCTGAGAGCCTTTCGGATTTGTGATGATGAGAACTTAGACCAAGAGCTCTCCCACATTCGCCAAGTCTTTAGATGGAATGGTTATTCTCACAAACAAATATCTCGGGCTTTCAACCTTGCTAGGTCGTTCTCTCGCTCCCCCTCCCTTCTCCCTTCCTCTCCCCAAAATTCTTCTTCGTTTATCTCTCTTCCTTTTGTGGCCGGTGTCTCCCACAAAATTGCCAAGATTCTTTCCAAGCATGGTGTCTGTGTGGCTTTCAAACCATTGACCACCTTGAAGAATTTCATCCCCCCTCTCAAAGACACTAGGGATGTTTTCTTGGAATTTGGTGTCTATAAGATTCAGTGCTCATGCGACACTTCTTACATTGGCGAAACAGGACGTTCTTTCCACACCAGGATCAAAGAACATGTTGCAGACATTAAGCATGAGCGGGTTATCAAATCTGCCCTAGTAGAGCACTCCTCTGCCACCAAGCAACACATCTGCTTAGAGGACATGCTAATCGTGTTCAAGGAAGATGACGTTTTCAAGGAAGATGACGTTTTCAAGAGGAAACTCAAGGAGGCTATTGAAATCAATAACAACCCGTCCAACCTTAACCGAGATGATGGTTGGAGCTTGAGCACCTCGTGGCACCCCTTGTTGTCTTCCCTCCCTCCCCCTCTGCATCTTGGCCTTTCTTCCTAGCTTGAGCTTCCTTCTCTCCTTTCGTCTCCCTTGCTTTCTATTCCCGTCTCTCTGTTCCTCTTTTCGCCCTTCTCATCCACCTTGGTTGTGGCTAGTCTTTCTTCCCTCGTCCACTCCCCCCCGTCCTTCTTCGCTCTCTCTATCTTCCCCTTCTCTCCCTCTCTTTCCCTTGTGCCTCTCCTCTGGTCTCTTCATCCTGATCCGCCCCCCCCCCCCCCCTCTCCCCCCCCCCCCCCCTCTTGTTTGTGTTCTTTGTCTGCTTTCTCTTGTTCGAGTTTTTGTTTTTTCATTGCTTGTTGATCCTTTTCTTTTTTCCTGCTCTTCTCCTCTCTTTTCGCTGTGTTTTTTAATCTCTCCTCTCCCTTTCACCTTTTTTGTGATTTTTTTTTTTAGTGTATTTATTTATATCTGTATATTTTTTTACCTTTTATTCTTTTTCTTTTCTTATTTAGTAGGTTTTTATTTTATTCCTATATATATATAATTTTTTTATTTTTATGCCTTTTTCCTTCTCTTTTTTCATTTAGTAGATTTTATTTTATTTAGTTCCTTTTTTTTAAAATTTTTAAATTCTCTTATTTCTCTTCTCCTTTTACTCTTTTTTGTCTTTAGTCTTTATTTTTGTATAGTTTTATTTTTATTTCCTATTTTTGTTTTTAGTTCTTTCTTTTATGTTTTGTTTATATTTATATTTTTATTTTCTCATATATATATATATATATATATATATATATATATGCGCTTCTATATTATTTAATAATATATTATTTATTATATGATATATGTGTGTGTGTGTGTGTATATATATATATATATATATATATATATATATATATATATATATATATATATATATATATATATATATATATATATATATATGTGCTTGTATATAAATTAAATATATTATTTATTAGATGGATATATGTGTATATATATATACACACATATTATATAATACTATATATTTTTTTGATATAATATTTCATTATGTATATATATATATATATATATATATTTGTTTTTTTTTTGTTCTGATTTTTTTCCCCCCTTGTTTATTAATTTTCACATTTTGTTTCTTCCTTATGTTTTTTGAGTGTTGTCTTTTTTTTTTTTTTTTTTTCACTTATCTTATATTTTTTCTCTTTTGTTTTTCGTTATCCGTGTCCTAGTTCTAGGTGCCCCTTCCCATCACCTCAACCTTTTTTTCTCCCTTCCTAGATCTGCCTTCCATATTTTTTGTTCTCCTTGACTCTCTTGCACCCTGATGATGGATCATGCAGTATGATCCGAAAGCATCCTGATGATGGATCATGCATTATGATTCGAAAGCATCCTGATGATGGATCATGCAGTATGATCCGAAATGTTGATGACAAAAATATTCACACAATCATGCCTAGAAATCAATTTTGTTTATTGATGGATTATGGAAATCTGATAGCTCTGGAAGATTTTACAAATCGCGATGATTTTTGTGCAATACACACACCCATACATGCACTCACACACATGCATGTACATACTCACACACCCATTTGCATGCATACACATACACTCTCACATGCACACATACGTGCATGAGCATGTGTACATACACATACAAACATGCATGTGCACATAGGTGCAAGAGCCACACACAGACACCCACACCCTCCACATGTATAAACAACAACACTCAGACCTCATGTACACACACACACACCCACACCCATACACAAGAGCATGCATGTACACCATGTACACACACACACACACACACACACACACACACACACACACAGACAGACAGACAGACAGACAGACAGACACACACACACACACCATGAACATGTGTGCAGACATACACGTGCACAGATGCACACACATGCATGCACTCACATACACACACAAAGGAAGACACACACATGCATCCACACACACAAAAAAACATGTACACACATACGAACACATTGACACAAAATTTTTCCCTTCCCAAATTTTCTTGTCCTCAAGTAAAGACAATTTAATGTGAGTGACTTTTGCTGTGCAACTCTAATATCATCTCACCTTTCAAATTTGAATCCAAATAGTTTTGATCAAAAAAATAGAAGTTTCGTATACTCAAATTGATTTGTATTCTAGTTTATCTCATATTCTAGATTACTAAGAATATAGAGTCAAACAATGAACATGTACAATGGAAACATGAAGTATACACTTAGATGCATGAAGACACAAAGCATATGTGAAGTATATCCACTAATGCATGAAGACACAAAGCATACACATTAATGCATAAAGACACGAAGCATACATGAAGTAGACACGTGTATATATCTAGATACAAAACTAATTCTCATAGTAACCAATCCACAAGAAGTAGGAGCATCTAACCAAGACTAGAATCATCTCTTAGAGTAACTACTCGACAAGGTAGGAACACCAAACTAGGATTAGATCTATCTTTTGGAGTATCAAATCCACAAGAGATAGGAATGTATAACTAGGACCAGATCCATCTTTTGAAAAAACTAATTCATCATAATGACCTTCAAGCTGGCAGGAACATGCTCTAATACCACTTGTGATGTCCCCTTTTTAGGATTGGCCTTATTTGTTTCCCCTACAATCACAATTTCATTAAAATTAGAATTGTAAGTTAGTTAGAGATATAACTTTTACTAGTTAAAATACCTTCTAACAAGGTAAATCCTGATTTAGGTCTTGCAATCACCAAGTAGGGAATATGTGCATATGCACAACCAATTGTCTTGTTAGTATCTCACAAGTAAATATAAGGAGATTCAGATCTATCTTGGAGTCAAATAACAACATAATCATAATATACTTAGGCATATGGTATGAAAATATTTTTATCATTCAAGTTTTGTGGGCCATGACTATACTAAAAATTGAATATGAAGATATTATTAGGTGCCTTTTTTGTCACTTTCATATGCCCAAGGTGATGTAGGAGCATCGTGGGTTCAGAGCAATCTTGCATCAACCAAAATATTTCCTTTTAGTATTGTTCTTGTTTTTCAGTTTGAGAGATCAAGTTGGTGATTCTTCATATGATCAAGTTGGCTTGTGCAATGATATGATCTTATTCTAGACCTATCTTGAATCATATATGTAGGTTTGTAGGTCATTTGGATAAATGTTGCTCATATTATGAGTTATTTTTCCTCAAGTCGTGTGTTCTTGCCAATTTGTGACCTATTGATGAATTCAGATCTTGCAATGAAAATCTATGGCTTGCAAAGCTTGTTGGTACTTATGTCTATGTTCTTGGATCATGTAAGGACCTAAATCTCAGTTTTTTGGGCCTTGCACAAATTTCGAATCAAGTTCCTTATGATTTCAAACATGCCCTATTTGTTGCAACAAGTTTCATGTTCTTGGGGAATCCTTTCTTGTGTTGAATTGCATGTCATGATGCCTATATATTGTAACTTGATGTATCTTTAGAAGCAGTGATCTAAGAGTTATTTAGAAAAAGTTGTTAGATCTAAGATAAATATCATTAGAATTGCTTTGAAGGCCTCTGGGTCGAACATTGTAAATAAACAAGCCTTTTGTAGCTTGGTGAGTACGAAGGCAAATAAGTTGTCAACAAATTGTAATATGACTTTAAGTGAACATTGCTCTCTTCTCTCTCTCTCTCTCTCACACACACACACACACACACACACACACACACACACACACACACACTCACACTCACACACAACGCGCGCGCGCGTGCACACACACACACACACACACACACACACATAATTTGCATTAAATTGCATGTCATGATGCCTATATGTTGTAACTTGATGTATCTTTAGAAGCAATGATCTAAGAGTTATTTAGAAAAAGTTGTTAGATCTAAGATAAATATCATTAGAATTGCTTTGAAGGCCTCTAGGTGAACATTGTAAATAAATAAGCCTTTTGTAGCTTGGTGAGTACGAAGGCCAATAAGTTGTCAACAAATTGTAATATGACTTTAAGTGAATGTTGCTCTCTCTCTCTCTCTCTCTCTCTCTCTCTCTCTCTCTCTCTCTCTCTCTCTCTCCTTGTTTTGTATCACTGTGTTTACTCTTGTTGCACAATTGGACTGATCTCATTGAGGTCCCTCCAATTGTGGTTATACTAAGCAATGTTTAGAGTTGATTGTGATTCTTGGATTGTAGATTCAAATTCCTGAGCTGGCAAAGTCATGGACTTGTTTGTGGGGTGACATACCTAAGGATATGACATGCATCAACCAGCGGTTTGCACAAGGTGGGTTAGAAAGAAGATTTGTTGTTGTATTGAGTTCCTTGTGGACTGATTGTCGAACCTGTTGTTGTGAAACCCTAGGTTGATTTTGTTGTAGGGTGGTAGAGTTGAGATCTAGCTTACAACTACAGAGGGTAGCAAAATGGTTCAAGTAAGGAGAGAAGTAAATCTAGCTATGATGGATATGTTGAGACAAATTTCAGCCAAGTTAGAAGTTGTGTAGACTGCCCAAAGCAGAGGAAGACCTATTGAAGATGTAAGTGACGATGAAGCTAAAGTAGTAGTTGTAGATGGAAATGAGCCTAAATTGGAACAAGGTGATGAAAGACTCTTGAGATCTATAACTAGAGTGAATGCCAAACCAAATTTAAATTTATCGGGTTATGAAGGAAAATTTGATGCTGATGAATTGCTTGATTGGATAACTGAGATAGAGAAATATTTTGAGTATGAAGCACTAATATAGACAAACAAGTGAAGATTGCTAGCACTAAGTTGAAAGGACATGCATCTTTATGGGAACATTTGTTGATAGACAAGCATAGAAGAGGGAAGGAAAAGATCAATTCTTGGGATAAGATGGTGAGTAACTTAAAAGGTAAATTCTTACTGGGTGATTTCTAGGCTAGCTTGTTGAAAAAATTGCAAAATTTGAGACAAAAGGAATCTATCATGAAGGAATATATTAAAGCATTCTATAGGTTGGATATGTGATCTCGACATATGAATGATGAAGTTGAAAGGGTTGCAAGGTACTTGAATGACTTGAGGACTTCTATTCAAGATGAATTCAGTTTGCTCAAGATGGATAGTATTGAGGAAGCTTATCAGTTTCCTCTAAAAGTAAATAAAAAGTTGAATAAATGACATGAGTAGAGACAAAGAAGAAGAGATGGAAGATCTCGAGGAGGCAGAGGTAGAGCATTTATAAAGGGTGGTAGATCTTACTCCAATTAGAACAAGGGTAAACTGAGTAGAAAGAAGAAAGTTCATACCGAGGAAGAGGTGGAAGTTCCCCAATAAGTAATGGTCGCAAGAGAGAAGGTATAAATTGGTTTAAAGGAAATTTTTTCGAATGTGAAGATGGTTAGAAAACATTTGAATGTACTAATGTGAATTCAAGTAAGAAGTTCGATAGCAGTAGCATGAATGGATTGATAAAGGAGGAATCTAATTTGAATAAACTAGAGGATGAGGAAACCTTGATTTAGAAGATTCCTATGTAATGAAGATCCTGATCCAGAATTGGTGATGAGTAAAAACATGTTTAAGACCATATGTAAAGTTGGAGAAAAATGTTGCAAAGTTATCATTGACAATGAAAGTTCAGATAATTTAGCATAAGAGGAGTTGGTTACCAAGTTGCTGTTGCTAGGAATGAAGCATTTAAAGCCTTATTAGATTGCTTGATTCAAGGATGATCATACGATTATGGTAATTGAATAATATCTTGTGAAATTGAAGATTAGATCTTATCACAATGAAATTCTTTTTGTTATTATGCCAGTGGATTGTTGCCATGTATTGTTGGGTAGATAGTGGAAGTATGATAGACAAGTGATGCATGATGGTAGATTAAATAAATACACCATTGTGGCTAATGGGATGAAGAAAATCATGTTACCTTTGGTGGAGGATTGAAAAAGTGTGAATTGTACTAATGTAAGGTTTTTTTTGGTCGAAGGAAGAAAATTGTTGGATGGTTTGAAGAAGAAAGTATACGTCATGCTTTGATTCCTAGGAACCTTGGTGTGGGAATAGTGGATGAACAACTGCTGAAGATAAGTATTTGTTGAAAAAATTTGAGGAGATCATTTCAGACAAGGTATTGATGGATTACCGTCTATTAGGAGTATTAGTCATTGCATGGATTTAATTTCGAAAGCTATTTTCTTGAATAAGGCACCAAATAGAATGACACCGATAGAGAATGGAGAAGTAAATAGACAAGTGCAAGAGTTATTGGAGAAAGGTTTGATTAGAGAAATTTGAGTCCTTGTGCAATACCTGCAATTTTAGGACCTAAGAAGAATGGGAATGGAGAATGTGTATTAATAAGATCATAGTGAAATATAGATTTCACTTATCGAGGATGTATGACATAATGGATTGCTTGAGTTGAACAAAGTACTCTACAAAAATTGGTTTGAAGAGTGGATATCATCATATTAGAATTAGAGAAGGAGATGAGTGGAAGACTACTTTCAAGATTAATGAGGGTTCGTATGAGTGGTTGGTTATGCCCTTTGGTTCAACTAATGCACCTAATACTTTCATGATGTTGATTGATGAAGTATTAAATAAATTCTTGGGTATATTTAGTAAGAGGAAAGATAACATTTATTGCATATAAGACAAGTATTGTAGAGATTGAAGGAAGAAAAGTTGATTAATATCGAGAAGTGTACATTCATGAAAGAGGAGATAGTATATCTTGGTTTTGTGATCTCAAATGGAGAATTGAAGATGGATCTCGACAAAGTTAAAGAAATTTTAGAATGGTCTACACCAGAGTATGTTGAGAAAGTCAGATCTTTTCATGAATTAGCTAGTTTCTGCCAAATGTTTATTAGGAATTTCAGCTCAATTTGTAACCCTATGACAAAAACTATGAGAGGAGATTGAAATAAATCTCAAGTAGATACATGGAGCAGACAAGAGTTTTCAATTGCTAAAGTAGAAAGTTAGTGAACATCTAGTATTGGCTTTACTGGATTTCAGTAAGGCATTTCAAGTTGACTATGATACAAGTGGAAATGCAATTGGGGCAAGGTAGACTTGTTTCTTTTTACAGTGATAAGGCCAAGAGATGACATTTAGTTTATGATCAAGAATTCTATGCCATAGTTCAATCTTTGAATAAATTGAGACATTACTTGATGCCAAAGGAATTTGTGTTGTACATTAATAATAAATCTTTACAGTATTTGAGTAGTCAGACTAAGTTGAGTTAGAGACACATGAAGTGGGTTAAGTACTTGCAAAATTTTACTTTTGTGTCAAAACATAGATGAGGATAGTCAAACAAGGTTGTTGATGCATTGAGTAGGAGAAGAATTTTTTTGACAGAGTTGAGAGTGGAAGTGCTTGGGTTTGATGACTTCAAAACTTTGTATGAGACAAATCCTATTTTTTTCGAACCTTGGAAGCTTGTAAGGAATGTGTTGTAGTTGATGGGAGCTAGTGGATGGATTATTTTATTCCGGAAGACTTGTTGTTTAAAGAAATTTAGTTGTGTATACCTAGAGGATCAATGAGGGATAATCTGATTAAGGAAAAGCATAGTGGAGGGCTTGTAGGACATTTCAGTATTGACAAGTCAATGCGTTTGATCATTGAGATACTTTTGGCCACAAATTTAGAAGGATGTTTAGAAATTTGTTCATAATTGTAGAGTTTGTCAAGTTGTTGAGGGAGTGAGTTAGAATACTGAATTATATACACCTTTGGCGTTATCTAGTAGACCTTGGAAGTACATTAGGATGGAATTTTTTTTGGGATATCTGAAGAGAAAAAGAGGAAATAATTGTATATTTGTGGTGGTGGATAGATTCTCTAAGATGTCACATTTCATTCCTTGTGGGAAAACATCAAAAGCTATGCATGCTATTGAGTTATTCTTTAGAGAAATTGTAAGATTGCACGAGTCACCAAAGGGTATAGTTTTTGATAGGGATAGTAATTTTTTGGTTAATTTCAGAGGACACTTTGGAAGAAGTTAAATAGTGATTTGAAGTTTAGTTCTACTTTTCACCCATAGACTGATGAAAAAATAGAGGTTGTGATAATTTACCAAGGTGTTTGGTTGGAGATAAACTAGGTAACTAAGATTTAGTTTTGGCATAGGTAGAGTTTTAATATAACAATTCGGTGAATAAGAGCACAAGAAGAACACCATTGGAAGTGGTCACATGAATGAACCAAACAAAGTTAAGAGATTTTAGTCACGAGGAGAAAATGAGTGCATCAAAAGAAGGATATGCAAATCTTATGAAGTCATTGCATGCGGAGGTTAAATATCATTTGGAGCATTGCAATCACAAGTATATGGAGACAGTTGATAGAGCTAGGAGACAAGGATTTTGTAGTAGGAGATGAAGTTATGTTTCATTTGAAGAAAGAGAGATTGATAATGGGAACTCATTGTAAGTGAAAGATGAGAAAAATTGGATCTTGTACGATATTGAAGACGTTTGATTCTAGAAATGCTTTTTGAAGTGGAGTTACTAAAGGATATTGATATGTGACCTATATTCAAGATTGCAAATTTTTATGAGTATCATGAGCTTGAGGATGATTCAAATGTGAAGCATTAATATTCAAAGAGACAAATGGATAAGATTGATCGGATTTTGGACAGTAGAGTTGGAAGGAGTACTAAGGAAAAATAATATTAGGATTATTTGGTAAAATGGAAGGACATACCATTTGAGGATTCTTTATAGATTTCTCGTATTGAGATTGAATCATTTTGATTTTTCTCAGATTGCAAAGTGAGAGACTTACTTTCTTAATAACCACGGGTTTCTTACACATGAGCATCTTGGGTTCAAAGTGATCTTACAAATGATACATAAATATAACAGTGATGTATGTATTTTAGGACAACTTTAGAAATAGGTGATTTCTTTCTTACTATATGTTCTATGCTAATATTTTCCTATTCCCTTTTGAATATTAATTGTGTGCATATTTATCCTTTCTAAACTATTGATTTTTGATGTTCAATGCCCCCTTTGTTGAATTTGAATCAATAGTTATATTTATATTTCCTAAGGAGGCGATAGCCTCTACACATCCATGAGTCACACCTTTTCAGTAATGCAAATAAATAGATGACCTTGTTTGTATTTTTATTTAGATGTTTGGTGTATATCCTAATATGTATTATAATATATTTAATAACATATTGAAAAATTCATATATTAAATATAAATAATATGCGTATTATGATAATATATAAAGTTTATATTTATATTACGATACGATCAAATATCTATATTACTATAATATATGACATTGTATTTGATATATATTATATTATGTTATAATAATATTTGATATATTTTATTATTTATTATTAAATCCCATTTTAATGGGGACATCACACCTATAAATAAAGATCTCATTATATAATATCAATAGTTGAATGAGAAAGTTGAAAACCCAACCAATCAATGACAAAATAAATTAGAAGTTGAACCCAAAAGATGTGCAATGTTTTAGCCAATAGTTAAATATATTTAGTATTAGATTATTTTAGCCAAAAACAATTAAACGAAAAATAGGAATGTGCGTTTCTCTCTTTCTTTATTTCTCTCTATCTAAGTGAAGATTACACTAACAGGAAAATATATTGCATCATTCGAAAATAGTGGACTACATGTTTGAATAGTGAAAATATTTTCATTCTCTAATACTTATTATATTTTAATTCACAAAGTAAATCAAAATATTTCTCCAATAATCCACGTGTAATATGGTATTTTTTACATGATTTCTCTCATTTTAATTTCACGAATGTTGGGTGATGCGACATGCTCCCTTGCCCACAGGTGGTTAATTATGTGGTGTTCCATGTTCACTAAAAGTCATGGCTTTTGGTGCAATGACAAATGGGCCCTACAATTGGTATTAGAGCCTGGTTTTGGCTTGGTCACGGGTTCAAATCTAGGGTTACAATAATAAAACCATAGCTCTGATACCATTTGTAAGGAAACTTGGCAATAAAGAATATAACCGTTTCCACATAACCCATAATAGATCTAAAATAAACACAAAATTAAAATCCACATGCAAGAGAATAGACAACATACCCACAACATTGTGACACAAGATATACCCTGGGAAACCCTCATTGAGGGAAAAAACCCAGCCTCCAAAAGCATCCATCACCATGTATTATTCAACAAAAATACCATTGCCATACAACCATGGAAGCCTTCATGGCCATAGCCACAACCGAGCAAACTATGTGAACAAGCATGAATCCACACATCCCATGCCATGCTTCCAACCTTCACAAATGCTCCCTTGGCTAACCTGTCAAGCCTTGTCCCGCTCGACTCTTGCCTTTTGTCTTCTCCTTGTCACTCTTACTCTCTTACTACAACAACTACCCTTGTGGCTGCTTATATAGTAGCAAGTCCCACAAAACCACTAAGTGGTATTACATAAACCATGTGCTACCTAACCCACTGACCCCACATTTAATATTGGGCATTTAATTTGGATTAGGAATGGTTTTATGAGTTTGATCTTCTTGGGTGATGCGACACACTCCCCTGCCCACAGGTGGTTAATTATGTGGTGTTCCATGTTCACTAAAAGTCATGGCTTTTGGTGCAACGGAAAATGGGCCCTACAATTGGTATCAGAGCCTGGTTTTGGCTTGGTCATGGGTTCAAATCTCTCCGGTGCCTTCCCGACCTGCGTAAGCACCTGGTATGCGCGTCGAGGGGGAGATTGTTGGGTGATGCGACGCTCTCCCCTGCCCACAGGTGGTTAATTATGTGGTGTTCCATGTTCACTAACAGTCATGGCTTTTGGTGCAACGACAAATGGGCCCTACAATGAATTTGCACATGTTGAATAAAGTGGTTTGTTCACCTAACACCCTATATTATGTCTCAATCGTTTGCGATGAACTTGTTGGAGAGACTTCTAAGATTGTTTTGATATGATCTCAACTAATTTACTAAAGTAGAATCAACTATCGAGGCTACTTTTTCTTCATCTTCTTTGCTCCTTGTCCTTGTCCTCATCCACCATCCCTTGCTTCCCCTTATCCTTCTTTTTCGTCTTCTCCTCCTCGTCTCATCCTCATCCTCATCTTCATTATCTCTTTCTCCTCCTCCTAGTCCTCCTCATCCCTGTCCTCCTCCCCTTCTTCATCTTCTTCATCTTCATCTTCCTCTCCCTTGCCTCTCCCCTCCTCTTCTCCATCTCCTCCACCTTTAAATTAAAAAAATAGACATATCATTGTTCGACAAAATTTATAAGATTATTAGATATATTTTAAGTATACTATAATTTGAAGTATTAAAGTTATATAAAAGATATGTGCAATTTTTTTTGAAAGAATTATTAGAAATATAAATCTTTCAAGAAAAGTTGTCATTTGTGCATGATTTACAAGACTAATTATTTAATTTATCTGATTAACCTATTTGTGGGAACTTTGTCGACGGAAAAGTTGTTAGTTGGCTGGAAAAGTTTGGCCAAAAAATTGTATATCCTTCTTGTTAATTATTTTCCGACTAATTTTTATCTCACTCCACTTTTAACTCTTGTTTTGATATTTATTAGTTGTTATCTCCACTTTTAACTATTGTTTTTATTTTTCTATTTATATTAAAAAATAATTACTTGTGATCTCCACATTAGCTCATGTTGTGATCTCTATTTATTTAACTTCTACTTTTTAAAATTGATTTAGATTTTATTTTTTAAATTATTTTAATTTTTTTAAATATTAGTTTAGTTTTTTCTTTAAATATTATTTTTTAATTTGTATAATTTATTTAGTCAATAGAATATTTGTTAGAGACGTTATTTTTTCATATATATATATATATATATATATATATATATATATATTTTATATTTCTCTTATTAATTTTTCATAATAGATTTTTTGATGGGGTTTTTTAAATGATTTTTTTTCATATTTGATAAATTGAATTTAAATAAATAATACTTATTAATCTATTTAAAAGATTTTAGTAAAGATTACGTTATTTAAATTAAAAATTATTAATAATCTAATTTGTTCACACAAGATTATATTTTAAATCTTCACTTTTAACTATTATTTTTCTATTCCTATTTATTTAAAAAATAATTACTTGTGATCTCCACATTACCATTTATTTAACTTTAACTTTTAAAACTAATTTAGGTTTTAGTTTTTAAATTATTTAAATTAATTTTCTGTAATAGTTTAGTTTTTTCTTTATTAGAGACATTATTTTTTCATATTATTATTATTTATTTCTCTTATTAACTTTTCATAATAGATTTTTTGATGAGTTTTTTATAATGATTATTATTTTTTCATATTTGATAAATAATATTTAAATAAATAATATTTATTAATCTATTTAAAAGACTTTAGTAAATATTATGTTATTTAAATTGAAAATTACTAATAATCTAATTTGTTCATATAAGAATATATTTTTTTAAAAATAATTTTATTATTCGTTGCAAGAACAAAAGCGTGCAACTAGTTTAACACATCTTTGTTTGAAGTATTATTTTAAAATTTAAAATTACTTAATTAAAATTAGTAAACATAGATTAATTTCATTTTAAATTTTTTTCTATAATTTATTTTTTAAAGTTAAAAAGTTAATAATAATCTTCTAACCATTAATTTATACACTATTTAAGATTTAAAATATACATATCAATATTTAACATGGGTCAATGAGTTTGACTCAAAATCACACAGTTAAATCTTGATAGCAATATCACAATTTGACTTGCTATGGAAATTATCTCCTACCTATCAATATTTAATTTACAAAATCATGCAATTTTAAGGAAATAATAAACATTTTGTAATCTAAAAATGTATAAAAATATGTTAAATTATTATAATCTTACACTCACACTTTTCTTTTTATATAATGTAATATATACACTTCAAAATGTAATATATACATTTTAATCTTTTCTAATTAAAAAATATATTTTTAATCTTTAAATTTTTTAAATTTAAAAAGATACCTAACTAAAATATTGAATTTGAAATTAATTGCATAATATCTAATATAAAAATTATGTCAATAAAATTCTTATAAATTATTATAAGTACTTTATATGTTTTTAAATAATGATTTTTAAAAATATTTTAATCAATTAAACAAATGTTAAATATAATTAAATGATGCAAATAATTAAATATTCAAAAGTAATAATAATAAAATATATTAATAATCATAAAAATATTTATAAAAGAATATGTCTTTTTCAATAAAAATGTTATGTTCATAAAAATATTTATAAAAGAATACATTTTTTTAATAAAAACAATAATATTATGCTAATACTAAATGAAAAATTAAAAAAATTAAATACATAGAAACTAAACAATCCTTCAAATATATTGTGATTTAAAATTAATATTAATAATATTATTATTATTATTTTTTTGATCGGTAAATGGCCAAGGCCATGATGATATATTATTTAAAAATAAAATAATTACAATAGCGTTCCTCCATTCAAACGGGTACTGGTAGGAAAAAATGGGGAAAGAAAACCTCCAGTCTAGCTTGGGACCGCAGTCCTTTATTATTACAACTTAAAAGGGGCATACCCCAGTCCAAATATCCAAAACTAATATATCCACATCAATTGATGACAAACCTTTAAAAAAAAATTACAATCCTTAAAATTCTCATTCACCTCTTGACAAGGTATTAGAGTTCCTCTTCAATCCGAAATCTTGATCATAATATCCTTGTCTAATCACTCCATTGAATCATTAATGAAACCACATGTTAAAAACCTTTAAGCTCTAAATGAGGTAAGCAAAATCCTTTATGAAACGTTAAGAAGAATCCATATAAAATCATCCTATCCTTCAATCATTATAACAAACCAGACCATGGAAGGAAAACAAGTTCCTAACTAATAAAACTTGAGTAAATTAAAAGCTATGACAAATTCAATAAAGCACCTTCCTACTAAAATAGGAGCCTGAAACATATTACCAATAAAGACTTAGTCTTTTGAATTAAAATGATCCTCCTTGATAACAAGTTAACTACTCGAAGACTATCACCTCTGATGCTAACCTTCTACTAGATAATGATATAACACTATTGACCCAATTGCCATTGATTGAATTTGTTATAAGGACTGAATGAGGTGGATAAATTACTACAATGCTGCATTAATAAACTATGAGAAGAGCCCAAAATACAGAACCAATGCCAACAAATACTTCTTCACTCCAAACCATAAGGAAAATTGTACCCCGACAGAGATAGGAATACCCCTTCTCATAATAAACTAATCTACTCCTATCATCTGTTTCTAATAATACCCAAAAAATTCCATGAGCCATAGAATATTCCAATCTAACATTCCTACAGCTCAATCCAGATCAGAAAAGTAAAATTAAAAATACCTAATCTATATACTCATAATCCAAGAAGTATAAAACTAATCAAGTTCTGCTGAACTAATTAAACAATGTAACATTAAAATCATATCTCATATCAGGGAAGTAGTCCTTAGGCCAAAATTTATGCCAATTCACAATCCTTAATGAAATGCAATATAAAACCAACAGACATAAAATAAATTTACACCATCGAAATCTCATTATATTATTAATCAGTTTTCAGAAGGTTGATACAAAATGTAGGAGATGTAAAATCTCCTTAAACAACAGAGATGACCGCACATACTAGAAATGATGTATTACTTTACATGGCAAATTGTACTATTCATAGGTATATCATTAAATTATTAACAAGTTTCTTGGAGGCTAATACAAAATGAAGGAGATGTAAAATCTCCTTAAACAACAGAGACGTACCAAAAGGATATATAACCTTATATGACAATTATACTACTCAGTCTTGAGAACACTAAATACATAGCTATAATTGCAACCATGCCTTATTGAAACATCCTGCCCTTTCCTACAAAATGTATGAACTACATGATTCCACTTATCTATGATACACCATAATGACTTCGGCAACTTCATTAGGGTTATTTGCCTAAAAATTTGGGGGGAATTCAAAGTCAAACTTTGCCCTGCTTGACTTCTCTGTATTGGGTGTAATGAAGTTGAGGGCATCCAAATCCTTGAAGGTAACCCCTAGTTCGATATAAGCGTTGTGGGCATTGAGATAGTTCGCTGGCCATAATTTGTTTTCATCTGCCACTATCCCCATCCAACCAAATAGGAAGTGGACGCTGGCCTCCATCCTTGGCCATTCTTTGTAGAAGGCATAATTATACCTGACAACTAGCGAGGGCCGACAAAATGCAACCTCCGGCTTTGGAGAACCAGGGGGAAGTTCCATGTATCTTCCAAGTAGTGGAATTCATAGTTTCCCATCTATGCTTTTGACGGCCTGCTCAAGCCCCTTCATGTAGGGATGAAAATGTTGCTGCAAAGTTGGATAATAACTTCGGGTTCAATTCTCGCTCTGGTCATGCATCCTATAAAGGAGCTAATGATGTCGCTATTTGTCCTCCATGTGTAACTATAGTCGAAGACACCTTCCCCAATGGCCCTGCTCACTGCTATCTTGGCCATGTCATCTAGCGGGTTCAAAATTCTATTCCACCGCTCCAGCTTGACATTCCCAGAGAAAGCCATAGTACAAACCTCCGACGTATGGAAGACATAACTATTTGAATCCATTTTTTTAGATGTAAGGCTACCTAGGGAAATGACGATGATAGTATAAAAAGGCCAGATCATAAGATCTAGAAACCTCTAGGCCTGACTCATACTCTGGGGACACAAGAAATACAAGTCACAGGTTGAATGCATTAGATGAGGTAGGAAGCTTACAAAATATGATGATCTGCCGCCTATATGTCCGATCGGAAAGTTCCCAACTATTCCAATGATTATCTAAGTTGGCTGACAAACACAATGGGTGATCTAGGAATACTAAGGACTAACTAAGGGCTACTTAAGAGTTAGGCAGATCTCCATATTATCAACTTAGGGAAATAAGTTTGTAATATAAGAAGAACCCATATGAAGGAAAATTGATCCTAAGTTCCAATAAACACTAAATAACATATTCTATGAATCTTTTATAATTTGAAAATTTATTCCATCTGCTCCTTTATTAGTTAATTCATTTGCCTTCTTATTCCCTTCTCGAAATATATGACATATCCTAGAATTAGCTAACAGATCAATAAGTAAAAGGACATCACTAAGTCTAGAATTTAGAACCCAGTTTGGTGTAGCCCTTTTCCTGATTGCATTAAGGATAATTTGAGAATCTCCCTCAATAATGACTTTTGACAAACCTAATTTGAGACAAAGTAGGAGGCCTTTTTCCAAGGCTTCTAACTCTACCAGGTTTTTGGTTGTAGGTCGAATCGACAATGCCTTTTTGGCAATCCAATTGCTTGTATCATCATTTAGAATGCAACCAATACTTGCCATTCTAGGATTGCCTCTTGCAGCTTCGTCAAAATTGAGTTTATGCCAGCCATATAGGGGAGGAGACCATTTACAATCCTCCTTGGCCTTCTTACTATTCTTGGCATGTACTAGAGGCAGATTGATCAACTTACTCCTGTTCTTCTTCATGAGCCCATCCCACGTAGAAAAGGAACCTTACTCTTTCTGTACCTCCCTAAGGTGAGAGTTAGTGACTTCCACTATGCTAGCTTCTATCTTAAGCAATAAAATTTTGAGCTTCATTTTCATATCTTAGAAAATACATTTGTTTCTCTCCTTCCAAATTTCCCATGACAGAATTGCCAGACAATGTTCTAGAGTTTGGTATAAATCCCCTTAATCTTGTTAATGGGCCATCCTTTCAAGAGCTTAGAGAAGGTTCTTGGAAAGGGGGATGACTGACCCAATTTCAGCCTAAGCCATTCCTAGCATGATTGAGCAAATGGACAGCTATATAATAAATGGTTTGCATCCTCAGGATTATGTTTACAAAGCACACACCTTGATGGGCCTAGAAAGCCAAATTTATGCAACCTATCTTCTATGAGGATCCTATTTTGGGAGGCCAACCATAGAAAGAAACTAGACTTGGGCAGACAAGCTGCATCCCAACATAGATTGAGTGGGATTTCTATTTGATCCCATCTTTGTGAGTAAATCAAGGAGTTATATCCATTCCTAACATTGTATTTACCATCCTTCGATGCTGCCCAAATGAGTTCATCTTTCCTTTCAGACTGCTTAACTCTTCTGTCACTAAGAATCTTTTAGTACGCCTGTTTTTCTTTCAAATAAAATCCTGCATCATCCAGAGGTTTCCACACCCATGTGACCGAACCTTTAGAAGAGATTTTTAACTTATAATCCTTAACTTTAATTCCCCAAGAGGATACTAGTTTCTCTTTGAGGCTCAAGGGGAAAGGTTTGGATACGATGGGGGGGAAAACATCCCAAGAATCCTTCCAAAATTAGGCCTCATCACCCAAGCCCACATCCCAAGATAGAAAATTGCTACTAATGTGTCTGCACTTTGTTATAAAATTCCAACTCTAAGATCCTGTAGGTAGATTCCTCATTCTAAATACTGATAGTGGATCATGTGCATTAAGGTATTTATTAAATAATAGCTTAGCCCATTTTTGATTTCTTTCTTTATATAAACACCAAATCAGTTTAGCACCTAAGGCTTCATTTTGCCATTGTAAATTCTTTATCCCAAGACCACCCATCTCCTTAGGTTTGCAAATGTTTTCCCACTTAACAAGTGCTAGTCTCTTATCTTCTTTGCAATCCTTTCATAAAAAATTCCTAAGCTTTATTCCAATTTACCAATGAATTTGTAGAGAGGGGTAGACATGAAAGAGGAAAAGTAGGAATGGCAGAAAGAACTGATCTAATTTTAGTACTCTTCTCAACCTTAGAGAGCCATTTATTTTTCCAACTTCCAGTCCTGGCGTCAACTTTTTCAATGGTACTTTGCCAAATCTTACTGGATTTGGCACCTTTTTCCAGCATTATACCCAAATATTTATAGGGAAACTGTTCTTTCCTGAAGCCCATCACTTTGTAAATTTGATCTTCAACTTCTTTATTAGTGTTTAAGAAAAATATCTTTGATTTTTCCTTATTAACCTTTTGTCCAAAAGCTGCCATGTATGAATTAATAACAGAATTTAAATTTGAGGCTTCTTTGACATAACTTTTACGTGGCAGAATATTATCATCAACATATTGCTAATGTGTGATATTAGGCATGTTCCTTGCCACCATGATACTAGAGATTACCTGATTACTATGTGCATATGTTACTGCTCTTCCAAATGCTTTTGCCATAATAATGAAGAGGGAGGGGGATAGCGGATTACCTTGTCTGATACCCCTAGAGATTTCAAAAAACCTCTCAGGCGTTCCATTAATGAGGACAAAATTTTTGGGGGTGGAGATAAATTTAAAAATGATGTTGATCCATTGATGTGAGAAACCGAACATTTCAGGCACCTTACACAAAAATCTCCAAATCCACCATGTCATAAGCCTTTTGAATATCTAGTTTCATGAACATACTTGGCTCTTTACTCTTGGAGGTAGAATGAATGGTTTCTTGAATAGTGAGAATACCATCCAGAATAGACCTATCAGGAATAAAACCTGTTTGCTCCTCTGAGATAATTTTTGGGAGCAATACCTTGAGTCTATTAGCTAAAATTTTAGAAAATATCTTATAAATAGTATTGCAGAGAGCAATGGGCCTATAGTCCCCAGCTGATTTCGGATCAGATTTTTTGGGGATCAAGGTTAGGAAGGAGTAATTAATTTCTAATAATAATGCTCCACCATTCCTTGAGGCTTCTATGGCTCTCCATAAATCTTCTCCAATAATGTCCCAACATTTTTGATAGAAAAAGGCCTGAAAATCGTCTAGCCCTGGGGGTTTTTCGGGGTTCATTTTAAAAACTACCTCTCTAACTTCTTCCAAACTAATTGGTTTGTTGAGGAGTTTGTTATCCTCTGGTGTAATTACTTTTGGAATAAATTTGAGTAATTCTGCTTGCACTTCCCTATTGGATCCTTCAAAGTTATTTAATATCTCTTAAAAATGGTCAACAAAGTTGCTTTCTATTTCACCTGGATTCTCAGTAATGGATCCTATCTTATTTTTAATTCTCATTATTTTATTACTTGATCTATTATATAGGGTAGAATTGTGAAAAATTTTCGTGTTCCGATCCCCCTCATTTAACCAATTCTCCCCAGATTTTTGTCTCCAAAATATTTCTTCTTTGGTTAATATATCCTCCTATTTGGCAAGTAATTCTTATTCTAGCATAAATTCATCATTATTCATGCCTTCCTTAATTACTGCCATATTAAGATCTTTTAATTTTTCTTCTATATCTAATTTAACTTTGAAAATATTATTAAAATGTTCTTTATTCCATTTGAGGATTCTATTCTTTAACATCTTCATTTTTGAAACAAACACGAACATCTTAGATCCTTTGTAGTTATCTTGGGCCCACCATTCTTTAATGTTATATTGATAAATGATGGGTCTAGAAACCACATTTTTTCGCACTTAAATGGGTTCCTTAATGGTTTTGATGGTTCTGCGAGATCTAGTCTAACTAGGTAGTGGTCTAAATTGGCGATTGGCAGAATCGTGGAAGAGATGTCAAGATTATTTCCATCCAAATCACCTTTCAAGAAGAACCTATCTAGCTTTTTTGCTATATATGTAAAATATTTTCTCCTATTGTTCCATGTATATTTCCCATTGTTGGTTGGGATATCAATCAGATTGTGTCCATCACACCATTCTTTGAAGAATAGAGAGGATTGTGAAAGCTGGCGGATGCCACCATCTCTCTCTGATAAATCTAGGATCGTATTGAAGTTGCCACCTACTAGGCATGAATCATCTAGATGATTATTTAAAACCATACTAATTTTGTTCCAGATTCTATTCTTACCTAGAATACTTATAGGACCATACACATTAATTAACATGAAATGAAGGTTAGATTTCAGGCTCTGTACCTTTACACTCATTCAATTATTACTACTATTTAGGAGATCTATAGTCACTTTCCTAGGGTTCCACAAAATTCCTAGACCCCAAAAGGCTCCTACTAATTTATAAAATGAGGAGCTCCAGAAACCAAGCTTCTTTTTAAAGTTCAATCCCTTCGCCTCACTCAGTTTAGTTTCTTGTACTAAAATAATAGGGTCAGTGCAAGAAGTTGGGTTTCACTTTTGGCCAAAAAGTGGAAGTTTTTTTCCTGTTTTTGAAATTTTTTGTTAATTGATGTCAAAATTTGAGGTGTTTAGAGATTGAATATAAAAAAATTGCAAAAATAAAATTTTTAGTGTTTAGAATCTAGTTTTTGAATATGTAATTTATTTGTGTACCCATATGATAGATTTTTTTTGGTATGGATCTTTAAAAACCACTTTTTCAAAATGCCTGTTTCAGGACCATACCACGCGTGTGTACGAACACCATAATTTGACACAAATAAATGAATTTTTGCAAATCCTTTTAAAAGGAGTTACCTAATACACCTAAGATTGATGACAATATTTTTTCTTAATTTTTTATTGAATAATTTTTTTTTTATTAATTATTAAATGGCTATAAAGGTAAATTTTAAAACCTCTCGTGTACGGACCACATAATTTGATCAAAATCTCACTATTTTCAAATTTTTTTTAACATCAAAAGAATTGTAAGTAGATTGATGACATATAAATTAATTTAAGAAAAATTATAAAATAAAAAAGTTATTAAAGTTTTAGTGAATGTCACTTTTCAATGTTTAGGAGATAGTTTTGATTAATAAATAATGGAAAAATAGAAAATAAACTAATAAAACTATAAAATTTACAATTTTGAAATCAGAACAGTAAGACCTATAATGGGTTTTTGTCTCGTCAAAAAATTCCATGGGAATGACTATAAAAAAATTACGACAATACCAAAAATTGTCGATTAAATGCCTTAGAAAAAAAAAGGATCATAAAGGCATGGCTTGGTGGGACCAAGCCTATGCCATGCCTTTCCCCAATGCAAAACCCCATGCAAAAGTCGGAAGCCATACCAAATTCCTGCTCATGTCTCAAGAATCGGGCACCTGATTTGTAATTCAAAAATCAGGTGCCCGATTGCTTTAAACCATTGTACCTGACTATTTAAAAATTGGGTACCCGATTCTTTTTGAAATTGGGTACCCAATTTTTAAAAAATCGAGTGCCCAATTTTCAAGCAATCAGGTACCCGTTTCTAATGTACCCGTTGGATCCCAAAAGCTGCCCCACCGATCGAATTTCAATGATTGAAATGATTGAATAACAGTTTCGATCTGCAACAACGAATTCTGTAATGCTTATTCTATTTTCTTGTCCTCTTATACAATTTGCAAGCTACTGATTCAAATTCAAAATTGGTGCAAACATGGGATCAAAAAAATGAAGAAAGAAGAAAGAAAAAGTTTTGACAGATGAGGAGATTGCAGCAAATAAAGAGAATGAAGCACAATGTCAACGAGAGAGAAGATAGAGAATTAGAGACTTGAACAATGTTTCAAAGGAGAAAGACATTGAGGATACCACGATGGATGAAGAGGTCAAAGAAGAGAACCCAATACAAGAAAATTCAGGTGCACATTCTAATCATGGATTAAATACAGGTGTGTCTCCAAACCCTCGAATTTTCTCTTGTGATGAAATTGGTGATTTTTTAGAAGCAGGTTACGATTTAGATTTTCTTCATGAGAAGCAATTGTCAAATGATCATGCACAAAACACTCCAATTGAAATTCTTGCCCCAAAAGAAATACCAAGAAAAATTGAAAATGATATTCAAATCCCAAATAACAGTGAAAATAGTAGTGTTTGAAAATAAAAATTGCATGAATGTAGACATAGAAACACCAACTATTGAACAAACATGTCAGGATGATAGTAAAGCGTCTGAACATAATTTTTATATTCCTGATGATGTGTTAGATAATCTTGAGGGATTCGTTTCATGGAGACAAATTAGGACACATGCTAATAGATTGTATAGGCATTTTTTTTAT